>JAWZYV010011594.1:0-280361 GCA_038373885.1 Cheiracanthium punctorium
GTGTATTTACTGCTGATGGAAAGTACTTTGAGCATGACGTATAAGTTCGCGTCTCTTAAGATTAAGATGCTAACCCCATAGTCGCCATGCAGGGGCGTAGCCAAGGGGGGGGGGTTTCTTGACGACAGCTGGCTGTGCGGCACAGCCAGCTGTCGTCAAAAAAGGGTCTCTAGATCTGTGGCACACGATGAACGTTTCGATCGTCCGCCATCTTGCTGGTAGTTAAGTCGAACGATGGCAACGGCTGCCCTTTTTTCAGCATTGGGAAAGGGTTGCGCCTCAAAGGGTTAATCTAGTCTTTTTTGTTTGACATAAGCTCCAGGGCAATTCCATATGAACATGGATGACCATAAAAAAAATCTTAGTTTTTATTAAATAGTGTGAAAAATTATTCCGAATTTTTGTAGCTGTGTTAGCACCAGTTTATTTTCTGTAATTCTGTAAAAGTTTCTTTTTATCAGTCAATCAAATCTTCAAAGTCAGGCACCAGAAAGTCAGACATTACGTTGTAGCATGAGTTGCCATACAATTAGTGTATTTTAATTCAATAACCAATTTCATATACAAAACTAAATGATGTTTTGTGATAAGAAAGGTACATACAAACTTTCATAAAGATTATAGCACTTAAGAAGTACAATTTTAGCAAAAACACAACTCTGACTTTTCTGCCTATACTTCAATGTCTTTTTCTTGGTAGCATAAGTTACCAAGAAATTTTAATTAATATTTCAAAAAATTAATTAGTTATAAGACTTTTAATTATTTCCCGTAAAAAAGAGAACGATTTGTAATCAGCATGAATTTTATTGAGAGAAAACAAATGCATTTTTACTTTCCGAACATGTACCATGTAAGGAAAGTATTGTAATCATGAAAAAATTCGACTTCGAGATTTTGGTGTTTTTACACGTTTTGAGGTCTTCTGAATCCATTTATGCTATTTTTACGAGATGTAAGTATGTATGTGTGTATGTGTGTGTGTGTGTGTGTGTGTATGTGTGTTTGTGTGTATGTGAGTGAACACGATAGCTCCTGAACGGAACATTCGATTGGGCTCAAATTGGATATATATGTCATAAACTACCGTCGCAGGACCGGTATTGATTTGGGTGTGTACAGGACTTATAGTTTTTCTACAGGGCTACGACAAAGATTTCTCTTACATTATGGCCTATGGGGGGAAATTCTTGAAAGTGCGCTAGCGTTTAAACGGTAGATTCGATTGAGCTCAAATTGGGTATATATGTTATAAACCACTATCTTAAGACCCATATTAATTTGGATGTGTATAGGACTTATAGTTTTTCTACAGGGCTACGACAAAGATTTCTTTTACATTATGGGCCTATGGGGGGAATTTCTTGAAAGTGCGCCAGCGTTTAAACGGTAGATTAGATTGAGCTCAAATTAGGTATATATCGTCTAAACCACCGTTGCAAGACCGGTATTGATTTTGGTGTGTATAGCACTTATAGTTTTTCTACTGGGCTACGACAAAGACTTCTTTTACATTCTGGCCTATGGGTGGAAATTCTTGAAGGTGCGCTAGCGTTTAAACGGTACCTTCGATCGAGCTGAAATTGGGTATATATGTTATAAATCACCATCTTAAGACCGGTATTGATTTTGGTGTGCATAAGACTTATAGTTTTTCTACAGGACTACGACAAAAATTTCTTTTATGTTATGGCATAATGGCATATGGGGAGAAATTCTTGAAAGTGCGCAAGCGTTTAAATGGTGCATTCGATTGAGTTTCAATTTGGTATATATGTTTGAATTATTCATCGATTAAAATTTATTTAAATGCTTGGTAATGATCTTAATCGTAAGTGTTCGGAAAGTCGAGTGGAGTCACTCCAGATTTTTTATTATTACAGTTTAAAAGTGAGATTTTTAAAAGAATGTAGCACGAGTTACCATGGAATTACCCTCCACTAGATTTGATCTCCACTCCCCCACCCCCACCCCCAATATTTTCAAAGAGCGTCGGCGCCAGTCTTAGACCTAAGTTATCATTAGTCGGCTCCCGCGTGTGTCTGCTTCGAAATTACAATACTTATTTTACAAACAGATGAAAAAGCAAATGAAAAACTTTCTGTATAAATATATATAAAAGGGAAAGAGAGAAGCGTATGTTTTTGATATTTTTTTTTTTTCCGTCGGCATCTCACAGAGGTGGGAGGTAGCACTCGGCAAGTACCCCTTCTCCACCCCCCCCCCCTCCGCTCATTTACCGGGAGCTAGCTTCTCTTCACCTTTTCCTCAGTTACACTAATGACCAACTGCATCTGAAGACTCTTAGGCAACAGAGATTTTATTTAAAAAAAATAAGACACACAAAACCCTTTTCCCCTCTGCCGCTGTTAGAAATTAAAAAACGCTCCAGCAGACGTCGGAGGCGGATACCAAGAACCTTGACCAAAACACGTTTCTTCCGCAGAAAGAACAAACCAAAACATAAACACTCTCGGTATATTCTTTTCTCTCTCATCTTCAGCGGCCAAAATTTCTTGATGAGGGTTACCATAAAATAAAGCGAGAAAAAAGACTCTTCGCTAAGTACCATTCTTCGTAGCCAAACACAGCAGAAAAAAGAAAAAAAAAAGATTCCTGGAAGGAATTACAGGTTTCTGGAATAGACTTAAATAAAGAACAGAAAAAAAAGAATCATGAGAAGTCCTGTGTTCTACTTCGAGCCTGGAGGCTGTGCCGATGGAATTCGACAAAAGGGCTGTTTACGGAACCGTTTGCTTTCCAACCATTGTTATTAAATACCCGGATGCGAAAAGAGTTCCTCCCCCAATACTTCATGATATACTTAAGATATTATAAAATATATAAGTCGAGGGTCAAGGGTGCCAAAAAGAGTAGTTTTAAGAAGAAGCTGTCAGCCACTTTCATAAAATAAGGGAAATCTCAAAAGTTTGACATCTTCATAAGTTAGACAGTTTTCAGAAGAAAAGAACGTGCGCATTATATATATTTGCTTATTTCTTCAAAAAGCTTCCAACTACGGTGTGCTGTACTTAAGGTATCCAATGCACTACATCACCAAGTTGGACATTTATGGTAGTGCAGTATGTTGTGCTTATAACTGTTCAGCTTTCGGAGGTTTCACTGTAAAACAGTAACTCTGCACGACGCCCTTAACATTTACGTAAACTATGTCCGAAAGCTGGACACTTGTGGTTTTCACAAGGAGTGTCTGAGATGCGGGAGTTTCCTACTTATCCAGGTATATGTACTTCGTCACCGTCAATGAAGTTCGTCCACGAAGGTTATTAGTAATGAAAAAATTCCAGGGTCATCCGAACGTTGCGAAGTGTTGCGTGGAACAAATTTCACTTCAGTCGTGCTCTCCCCTTGGAAAAAATGCTATTTGAAAGAAGAATGAAGCAAACGAACTATCCTGTTACAAGCGCGTAGTTCTAAAACTGAAATTCTCTGTTGACATGCAGCTGCTAAGCTGATAATGGTTTTTGCATTTTTGTACGGCCACAATAAAGACGCAAGACTATATACCAGTGGTCCCCAACCACCGATCCGCTGGCCGTACCGGCCTGTGGATTAGATGGTACCGGGTTGCCCAAGGAACATTAAATTATTTCCATTTACTGTGGTGTGTTTCTTCGACTTTGTCGGGTTTGTGACAGTTTATATCTTTGCAACAGAAGAAATCTTGCAACTATTTCAAATTAGTTTATTGTTTATTAAACATTTCAAGATTATGACCTAAAATTGCTGTCCCATAAATCCGTATTGCCATTTCCGACAACCTATCTGTGTGAAGCGGGGTTTTTCTGCTGAGACATCAACCAAAACAAAACACAGGAATAAACCGGACATAAGCAACACACTTCGGGTGTCATTGTCTACTACTATCACCGAATGGAACAGATATGCAGAGTAACAAGCTCAGTGTTCTCACTGATTTAGTGTGCTAGCGAGTTATAATTTTAAATCACTTTATATTCATTTTTAGTGTAACTGTATTTTATTTTGAAGGCATATTTAAATACAATTAAATAAAAGTTATTTAATCAAAACTATGTAAAATATAAACAAACACCCCCGCCTCAGCTGGCCATGGTAAAATTATCAAATGTTGATTGGTTCGTGGCGATAAAAAAGGTTGGGGAGCACTGCTCTATATGATCTCTTGAAATGAATTTATAAAATCAGTGCTACGACTGTTTGGCAGAGAACGATTATTTTCCAGCAAGAAAGCGCAAGGCCACACTGTGAAGATAAACCGAAAACATGGCTACGTACAAAACGCACGTAGTTCTGTTTTAGAGTGGGCAGCAGCGAGCTCAGATCTCAATTCAGAATACTTGAAGAATTCCTAACAGTAGGGCATGTCGTCGTCTCCTTAATATTCAGCATTTAGAAGATTATCTGCTCCAGGAATGGGGAAAAAAACCTATAGACACACTGGGACGCTGATTTTCGTTTATGGCTAAACGCCTTGCAACAAAATTGTTGTCACCATCTACACAAAGATCTTGTAAGCTCGTACTTGTTCCTTATCGAACCCGATGAATATTTTCGATTTTACCCGTGCAAGGAAATATTCTTGCATCGTTTATCATAAGTATCTGTTTTGTTGCAAAAATACAAATGCTGTTGTAATGCTGTACTCAACATATAAAATGTTAATACGAAAGTGGTTCGAAAAGTAAGGTAACAAGAGCTCTCAATGGTGCTCATACACATATTCCCGTGGTAAATGAAATTCCATGTCTTGGTGCAATAAAAAATCGCAGCAAATAAATGCCACAAGATGGCCACTAGATGCCACGTGATTGGTCACAGCGCTTCCGATGGAACGTATTGGAGCATCTAATCCTGTCCCCTCTAAGAGAGTCAGTTCCTTTATTTATTTATTTTTTGCACATAGCCCATTTTTCACCCATTTTGATCCACAATTCTTGCAATTCACTACTGACTACTTCAAACACACAGTCAATTCCGGTTATAGTGAACCTCTGGGGACTGGCAAATTTCGTTCACTAGATCCTAAGTTCACTATAACTGATGTTCCGATGTCCGATAACAATAAAACCATACAAAACTAGAAAATAAAATTTTATACACGTACTGAATGTTTATTAAGTAAATCAACGATAATGGATCCCATTTATGGTTTTAGAAATAGTTTTTAAGTAAAATAAACAGAATTAATCACATTTATGGAAATAATGTACATTCCCTTCAGTTAGCAAAAGGTGCTGTCGCTTTTAATCTGTGGTATTGCATTGAGAATAGAAAATAAATCGTCCAAAATCAAGACGAAATTTCAGCTTTTAGTTCACTTTCAAAATACCCTGCTTTTGTTAATGAATGCTTTTAAAGGTTAGGATGCATTACAGCATTGAAAAAATTATAGCCGCCCTCCCTCACCTCCCCCTTATTTAGTATAAGTAAGTTAGTCTAGACACTGGAAGTTCACCTGTATTTCGGAACCGGTGATTTGATTGATAATCTTTCTCTCTACTCGAACACAAAAGGAATCGAACAACATTGTCTCTACCGTCCAAAAATTTTTAAGTTCACTATAACCGAAGTCATGGTTCACTAAAACCGAAAAATGCTATGTACGTTTCTAATGTATGTGAATCGGGGCTAAAGTAATGCGTTCACTGTAGCCATAAAGTAGTATACTATAAAGTTCATTATATCCGTAGTTGGCTGTATATCGAAGAATGAGAACAGTGACATCAGTGTCATTTGATAGCACTATAAATAAGGTGAACATATTTTCGAACGTAGAATTGAGAACATGTCCCCAATTCTGCAATAAAATTTGGGACATTTTATAATTAATGAAATAATTAAAAGTAATCTAATTAAAAACAATGTAATCATTAAAAATTGTTCTCAATTGCTTCTTTGCTTTTTGAGGACTGTCCTTGAAAAGTGAGGACGTATGGTCACTGTAAACAGTACCAGCAATCTCAAGTATTTTTTCCTTATTTTGAACATTTTTAAAAATTTATATCGCTCAATTATCCCTAACGTATGAAGAATTAAAGCAAGTTACCATGTTCCGGATACCCTATGCAATAACTTTTATCTTTTAAATTGTTTTGGAAAAAAAAGTTCTTAATATTTGCACATCCAAAATAAAATTATAAGGAAATCATAAAATCAATATCAATGCATTCCGATTTTGCTTTGAGCTTATCGAGTTAATGTGTGATAAAGATTTTTTTTTTTTTTTTTTGAAAGCCATGGAATCCGTTCCAAAAGGTCAGTAGCATTTCTTTAAGGACTGCTGATAAACTGATAATGCGGGCTCTATAAATAGCACATCGTGAATATGATCCAAAATAATATCACTAATCAAAACACAACTAGGATATTTCCGATATTGTTTTCATTTTGATGACTTTGATCTTAGTGGAGTTCATGCGGTTCAATATTCAGGAATTAAAAAGAAAAATACCAAAACCTATTACATATCCTACTTTTTTTAATTTTTTGCTTTTCTGGAATTACTTTATTGTTTGTAGAGCGGAAATTAAGAAATATTACTTTTAAGATATTGTGAAATTTAAACATAATGATATATACCATGGACATAGCTCAGGTGTGTTCTGTTTAAAAAGAAAAACATTTTCCACCTCAAGTTTTTTTTTTTTTTTTTTTTTTAGTTTCATATGTTATCATGTCGTTCTAGCTCAAAAATTTTGCATGAGTATTTTTTCCCCGATATATGCTTGGGTAAGTATTGCTCGTAGGGTCATTGCTAAGACTTTTTTAAGGGGGGGTGTTCTTAAACTACCAAGACAAGTATCGAGTTTTACCAGTTTATTTAAATTATTTAATAACTTTTTTTTTACAGTGAAGTGTTGACTTACGGTCCATAATCTCTCGCGTAAGTGAAAATTTTTCGTAGTGAAACAGGATATATATTTACGACTTTTTAAAACATACACACACATACTTCAGACACTTGTAAACATCGCCCGCTCCAAACCATTTTGAACAACTCCCTAACTATATATTACCATTTGCTACAAAGTAATAAATAAAGCCATGTTTAGACTCTGACGGTTTGGGCGCTTCCGCCTCCAGAGATGCCACGAGGAATAAAATACCGTTCCCCCGATTGGCTCTCTTTTTCAGTAGCAAATCACGAAGACCGTACTTATCCGCTCACGTTTAACACCAGTATTTTGAGTATTTTTTCCCTGTTCTTCTGTTTGCGCTTCTTACTAAGGACGAAAAATCTCGTGCAGCGGGCAGGAAATCCGCGTTAGCTCTGAGATACGTTTCTCGTGAAACTCGCGTAATATAAAATACGTTGTAGCCCACTGTGTCGTTTTTGTTTTTAAAAAAATCTTTAGCAAGCGAGTGATATTTCTTGTTAAGTTAGAATCTTGCGAAGTCTATCAAAAATAAAAAATGATTTTTTAGTTTTGCTATTTTTACTATTATTATTTACAGAATTGCCAACTAGATTTCTATCTTTGACAAGTCCACTGAAAAAAAAAAAAAAAAAAAAATGTTTTGTTGATTCAATAAAAGTTTGATTGGCTCTATTTCAAAGAAATATTTTTGTTGAATTCAAAACTTTTTTTAGTTTAACAAAATATTTTTCTTGAATAACCAAAATTTTACTAAATCAACAATTGTTTTTGTTAATTTAATAATTTTTTTAACCAACAAAATTATTTGGTTAAAAGAACGTCAGTTAAATTTTGGTTGAATCAAAAAAATTTTGTTCAATTCAACAAAACATATTTTTCCCGGGTGTAACAGAATGTGTTGATGTTAGGGGTGGGGAGATGAAGCTCTCTCTCTCCCCATCCCCCCTTTATAAGGGCCTTGGTCGTTCGAAATTTCGAACTGTGATAGTGGAATCGTTGACCGAACAGTTTTAAGAACCAGCGGCTTAAGATATTTCACAAGTTTAACCCTACAGGGCCTCATTTTTTTCTTTTGTGTCTGAAATAAATATAGGTGATAATGTTGCTGATAAGTAGTTGGGAAAAAAAATAGGATAAAATATTTTACCAGAATATCGCTTTTTTAATTCAGGTCCATACGTGGTGCGCTGAACCTTACCTATACTTTCTTGCAATTTATTACGCTATTCGATTCAATGATAAATCCCTTTATAACGATAAAATTTTGTGGTCCCGTGAAATTTCCATACAATATAATCTCTCCTCGATATAGCGATACTTCCTTCTAGAACGATCATTTTATTGGGTTCTTTAAGTATCATTGTATAAAGGTTTTACTGTATTCAAGTTATTTCTTTACGATTTTAATAATAATCAAAAATAAATTATATTAATAAAAATATTACTAAAAAATAATATTAATAATATTAATAATATATTATCAATAATATTAATGAAAAAAATATACTCAAAGATTTTACTAGAAAATCGTTTTTTTATTTCAGTTCTATATGTGGTACGCTGAACCTTAACTATACTTTCTTGGCATTTATTACGATATTCGATACAATGATAAATCCCTTTATAACGATAAAATTTCGTGGTCCCGTGAATTTCCATACAATATAATCTCTCCTCGATATAACGATATATTCCTCTAGAACGATCATTTTATTGGGTCCCTTAAGTATCGTTGTACCGAGATATTACTCTATTCAAATTATTTCTTAGTATGATTTCAATAATATTCAAATAATTTTTTCCGTGCTAACTATTTGCGAACTATTTTTTTGTTAAATTGCTAAAATAAATAAATGACATATGCAAGATAATGCTTTAAATTTCAATCAATTTTGACAGTAATAGGAACAGTAGTGACATCTACATGCAATCGCCCGAATTACATCGTTGCTATCTACGTGTAATTACTCTTAAAACCGCTAGATGTCTATGCTAGCATTTTGTAGACCTAAAAGAATAATTAAAGTGGTTATTCCACATAAAATGCCAGCTGCCTTGTAAGGAAGAAAGCTGTCCAGGAGCTATTCAACCGTTTCATGGGGAAGTTTCTGTGCAGAGGCAAATTAACCACTGTAAAAGTATTTATTTTCGCGAGAATGTCGTAATTGCGGAAATCAAAACCTCGCGACTTTTTTTTTTTCGCTTTAAATGATAATAAAAAAATCAGAAATATTTCACTAAATGATTAAATTTAATGATTTATTGCACAGTTACAAATTCTTTTTTGACAACTTTTTTTCTTACAACTATTTCTTGAATACTGTACAACTATTTCTTGAATATAAAACAGTAATACAACTAATAGAATGCAACTCATTCATTTACAATATTTATAACAGCATCTTTGAAGACATTCACAATATTGTCGCGGAGACAAACTTTTCGGACAAAAGAAAGTTTCTTAACCCTTTAACGCGCAGTGTTCCCGCTCTGGGAACACCAAACTCTGACGTTTTGACTGTTGCCAGTCACGAAGAATAGATTTTATTTCTATAAAAATAGTTGCGGGTGACATAGCTCCACGTGAATCCTTTACTTTTTAGCACGTCATTTCCCGTAAAAAAATGGTCACGATTATTTTTAACAGCACTGATATCTGCTGAAAAATGAAAGAATGCAAGAACAGCTGGATAGATTGCCCAATGCTGAAAAAAGGACAGCCGTTGCTGGCTGTGCTCGGGCACAGCCAGCTGTCGTCAAAAAAGGGGTCTCTAGATCTGTGTCACGCGATGAACGTTTCGATCATCCGCCATCTTGCTGGTAGTTAAGTCGAGCAATGGCAACGGCTGCCCTTTTTTCAGCATTGGGAAAGGGTTGCGCCTCAAAGGGTTAAAATGCCTTGCAAAAGGGGCTCTATATTTAGGTACATTCGGGATTTTTCAACTTTCCGCTCTATTCATATAAAATTCGCGAAATTTTCAGCTCGCGAAATCACCGGTATCTTCATTTTCGCGAAAATTACGGCACGCCAAAATAAGTGCGTTCACAGCAAATATGCAACCATCATCTAAACCAGGTATGGGCAACCCTTGAAAAGCTGCGGGCCAAAATTTAGGATGTTAGCAAAGTCGCAGGCCAAATTTCTGGATGTTAGCAAAGTCGGGGGCCAAACTTCAGAATGTTAGCAAAGTCGCGGGCCGTATAATCGGGATTTATATGGAATTTTGAATGGTTTATATCGGTTTTATAGAGGGTTTTGAGATGTTTCGCTAACCTGATCAATAGCTGTGGCCAGGGGCGTAGCCAAAGGGGGGGGGTTAGGGGGGTCATAACCCCCCCCATGAGGAATTTTTTGCCGTACAAAATGTATATTCTTCACTCCCTTATCACAAACACCTATACATATGTATGAGTTGAAGTAGCCGTAACCCCCCCATGAAAAATTTCTGGCTACGCCGCTGGCTTAGCCGGGTCACATACGGCCCGCAGGCCGGAAGTTCCCCATATCTGCTTTAAACGCTATGTTTTTTTTGCAGAAAAAATGTTTAGAAATATAATTTTGAAGTCATAAAACCATTATCTGTACCTTTAATTAATAATAGTAGAAATTTGGGTTCACAGATGCTAACATTAACAGATGAAAAATATTAAAATATTTTACAAGTAATATATTTATTCTCTTTTGTTCTGCTTTCAGCATGTTCTACTATGAATGTTCTTGATAGTAGAGCAATTCTAATTTTTCTTCTATTCTAATAGTATTTAAATTGAAGAAAAATTAATAATTTCCATCTATATGTATAAAAAAGTATATGCTTTTTCAATCGATATATTTTTTTAAAGTTTCAATTACATAGTAGTTTTAGAATCATAGTACTACCACTGAAAAAAATATATAAAAAACTTTTTCGTCAATTCTTTATTATATTTACGTTATTTGACTTAAAAAAACACCTTTGCTTGGGAAATTTTCATAGTGGGCATTAGGGGGTTACACCAATTAGAATGTATCTTTGCGCAACAAGTTTTCTTAACCCATTTATGCCTAGCGTCCCTTTTTTGGGACGGCATTTTCGCTATCATTTGAAAACGTTATTTATTTTTCCGAGCCTTTATTCGCGAGTATTGAACCTCAATTCCACGAAACATTTTAATATGGCCAAGTGGGATGTTGACATTTCAATTTTTTATACATAATGATTTTAAATGAAATCATCCCTTGTTCAAAAAGTTGACATCAGAAATTTATCAATTACTGCTGGTGTTAGCAAAAATCGAAGAAAGTCGCAAAAATATCCAGGCACGAATGGGTTAATTTAATAGTCCTTATTCAGAATTAAATTTGTTCTCATCTTCTTTTTGCATGCAATTTGCAGTTTTGGCCGAAAGCAAGTAATTGCAGTTTTTGCGCAGTTGTTTGGGAGACGATAAGTTTATGATCCTGAAAATATTTCAGTATTAAATTGTGATAGGGCGAGTCTTGTAATAAAAGAATTGTTAGTTACTTTGTATTTTAGAATTCAGCTAGTATTCTTTAAGGAATGCTGATGAACAAAGAAATTTCCGCGTGTTCGATTTCAGAATGCACATTTTACGTTGGAGCGAGCAATATTTGTTTTATTGACAAATTAAATAACAATCTATCGGGAAAATGGTCTGTTGTAACAGCGTATATACATAATAGGGAGTTTTTGCGCTACGTTTCTTCCCACGGTAACGCTAACGTTAAATGCCTAACGTATTTACCTAAGTTCAGGAGAGAACCACGGAAAACTCCAAACAGCTAGGTCGGTGGATGCAACCGGATTTCGAACCAGGCACCTTCGGTGCCACTTCAAACTCACTGTGTGCTGGGCCACTAGTGGGGCTGCTCAACCATTTCCCAATGCCGACAATGTGCATCCGTTGCCACTGCTCGATTTAACTACCAGCAACATGGCCGTAGATCGAATCGCCCTTCGCGTGCCACGGAGCTAGAATATTTTTGCTGTGTGGCACGTGAAGGGCGATTCGATCTACCGCCATGTTGCTGGTAGTTAAATCGAGCGATGGCAATGGCTGCACTTTTTCGGCATTGGACTGTCTATCTGGTCCGAAATTAACCCATTTGTGCCTGAATATTTTTGCGACTTTCTTCGATTTTTACTGATAACAGAAATAATAGATATATTTCTGATGTCAACTTCTTGAACAAGGGATGATTTCTTTTAAAATCATTATGTATAAAAATCGAAATATCAACATCCTACTTGGTCATGTTAAAATATTTTGTAGAGTTGAGGCTCAGTACTCATGAATAAAGGCTAGGAAAAATAAATAACGTTTTCGACTAATAGCGAAAATGCCGTCCCAAAAAAGGGACACTAGACATAAATGAGTTAACCTATTAACGCCCAGACATCTATTTTTTTAGACCGTCGCGAAATTTGTCAGACACTCAAATATTTAAGCATTAGTTTATTTACCTAGTTTAATTTCTTGAATAATAAATCTGATTTCTACAAAGTACTCAGCGATAACAAGTTTAAATGAGAATATTTCCATGTCTTATTCACATTTTTAGAAAAAGATTTACGTTCTCCATGCCACACAAATGTCGGGAATTTATTGATCACTTCTGGCATCAACATAAATTTCACAATGGGCTGAAAAGAGTTGGGCTCTAATGGGTCTAACCCATTTGTGCTCAGGAATGACTCCAGGGCTCGTACGGGTCCTTAATTTGCTGAAATTCCCAACGGTTGAAAAATTGTCCTAATACGTCCTATTATTTAAGATACTCGAGAGAGCTTCTTTCCGTATTTTATAAAAAGGAAAAAGATCACTTTCAAAAAATCTGACCATCGTAGGAGGATATTTCGAAAGTTCGGAATTTTAGCAAATCCAGGATCCGTAAACAACCCTGCGACTCTCTCCAACTTTTGCTGGTGATAGTAATAATAGGTGAATTTCTGACATCCACTACATGAGCAAGTGATGATATCTTTCCGAATTCGCTGCCGATCATGCGCTAGCGCGTGGTGGTCACGAGTGTGAGCTAAATTTCCTATTTCGGTTTTAATTTTTGAAAATCATCACCCACGCCCATATTCACGGGCTACCTCGACCGCAATGCTCACAGCGAACTCTTGGACGAACGCTCAAATGGTATACCATCTGAATACCAAATGAATACCATTTGAGCGTTCGACCGAGAGTATGATGTAAACCGGCGGTAGAGATAGACGGTGAATGTAGGCGATCATTTGATTTAATTAAATTTTTAAAACATGCAGTTTGAAAGAAATGCATAAATCATGTACCATTAACCCTTAATTGTATGAATTTTGAACACGCCCGTTGCCGATCCTTTGATATTCACGAGTGTAAGCTAAATTTCCTACGTCAATTTTGTGAATAACTACTAACGCCCATATTCACCGTCTACCACGACCTCCGGTTCACAGCAAACTCTCGGTCGGACACTCAAATGATATACCATCTGAATACCATTTGAGCTTCGGCCGAGAGTTTGTTGTAAACTGGCGGTCGAGGTAGACGGTGAATATAGGCGTTAATCTTTCGGAAAACACGCAGTTTGAAAGAAATACCATACAATAAGGAAAAGTCCCTCTCCCTCTCTTTTGGTTTTCTCGTGCAGTTTGTTTGCTCTTAAAACACCGAATATAAACGCTCCCTTTAAGGTGAATTCATACTGGCCGTTCCATGCCGCTTTTACTCCGCTCTGCCCCACCGTTCTTTTCCGTTTCAAAACATTGGCTGCCCGCGCGCGAGATTGCAGAGCCGCAGTGCCAGATGGCAGCAAAATAACGCCAGATGGCAGCAAAGTGTGACGTCAGAACAGTGCTCTCCGTTTAACTTCGCTGCCTGACGTCATCGCGATGTCTTAGCGGTACGGAACGGACAGTATGAATCCAGCTTCACTTGAAGATAGATAGAGGGGGCACTTGAACGGTACATTCTTCCGATTTTTACCGTTTCTCCGTCCCCAAAGATTGCGATTTTCCTTGAAAATTGGGGGGGGGGGCGCTTTTGTGGTATTTTACGGTATCTGATATCTTTATTATTCACTCCAGGAAGCATTTGTTATCAAAAACTACAATTTATTTTTAAGTTCGACATAAGAAATTTGACTTGTACAGTGAATATCCATCGCTATGGAATTGAGGGTTATAAGGATGTGTTCTACTCCACGTACTTTCTGACTAGTAAATGTTGGGAAACGGCGCTTTTAATATAAGAAAAAAAATCTAGTGCTTGAATTTTAAGATAAGAAAAATGCCTAGTGTCTGTAAAATCAGCACCTAATTTCTTATGTTTCAGCGGAAGGTGAATGCTTCAAAACCAGGTCGCGTCCGTCCGCTTAACCATTCGGAGTTTTCCGTGATTTTCCCCGAAACAGAGTAAATACGGTTTAGGATCAAAATTAGAAAGACCCGCCCCACTGAGGTCACTCCACCCCTCGGCCAAGAGCCCACGAGTAGCTAATTGGCCGCAATCCCACAGCAACAGCATCTACTCCATATTCATGACCTAAGCGTACGGTCGTGAGTTCGATTCCCACCCATTCCCAGGTTGTTTAAATTACTTTTCTCTGTGCAAAAAAAAAAAAAAAATTCATGCTGTTGTTCACTTTACTCGAGGATTCATAAGGGGTTTTTGAAACTGACCACACAAAATTGGAAAGTGTTTCAAAACACTTTTAACTTCATTAAAACCTTCGCACACTCTGACGTGGATTTATAAGCGGAATTCGGTCCAAGTACACAAATCCGAAATTCATTTTGCACAAACAAACAAATAAATCTTCGATCACACAGCCACTTATAAACTATTTATCTGTTTCCTCACTTTCTCGGAAAAATGTTTTAATAGGGAGTTTTTGCGCTGCATTTCTTCCCACGGTAACGCTAACGCTATCCGCTATTCGGAGTACTTTGACCAATCAGGTTTCTTCTTCTAAGGGGTTAGGACCCCTTAGAAAGACCCTCACGGAGGACAATCCCTCGCCTATTCTGTGTCCACATCACTAGAGGAGGATTTGTAAGCGACTTCTTCAAACCAAGCACACAAATCCGAGAATACATGTTCCAACAACAGCAACAATGATTGCGTTTCAAAGGGTTAAATTAACAGCTACGACACTGTGACGAAGTTTCCGTTAAGTCACCAATGATAAGTAACCTCTAGAATCGAATTTACGAAGATTTATTCGAGACAAGTAAACACATCCCTCAACGTCTATACCTGTGAGTATATAATGCAACGAGAAAACTGATTGCGCTTCATTTGCATTATGGTACGAGCTGGTACTTGTTCTGCTGAAGTATAGTTTTCACCATGATGTGCTACTGCGTTTTACAGGTATTAAGCCCGCTTTTGTAATGTTCAGTCATTTGGGAACACTGCAACTAGTTAATTTTTTTTTCTTTTAGATGCTTTGAGATTGTTGTCTGATAATGCAAATAGGTGTTGCTCGTTTCCTATTGTACCCACTTGCATTCTAGATTTGACGCTCTTGGCCAGTTGTGCTTCACACGAGGAAAGTTTTTTTTTTTTTAAGGTGGGGGGAGGAAGCAATAGGGGAATGGCAGAGCTTAACTGTGTGTAACTTATTCCCCTGCAAAATTTGTTTAGCACTTGCTTCCTTAATGTTCTCGTAGGTTAAGAAGGAAAAATGCACGAATTAATTCTTAAATATTAAACTAAAAACATTCAAGGAACTTCGTTGTGTTTGCAACGTACCCCCGAAATATTAAATTCATTTGCGGATTTGTATTCATCATCAAATTGGTTTTTACTACTTTATTTAGCAAGTGTTAATAATGTATCAGAATTTATGAAATTCTACAGCCTTGTTCTTTCCGAAAGTTTCTTCTACCCTTTTACACACCAGTCTTGTTAAGTCACAACATCTAAAGTGGTGCTATTAAATTTCCTGGCATATTTTCTTAACGGACGGTAGAGAAACGGGAACCAATAATTTTGAAATTTCAAAATTAAAACAATTACTCCTCCCTTTATGAGAGGAGAAATTTTGCATACAAATTTTACCCAGCTTGGACGATTTTGGTAAAGTGAAAATTTCGATCAAACTTGCGAGCTAATTGGTCGTGGAATGCAGCTGTTGGGGGGGTGGGAAAAATGACATGCAATAATTCTATTTTAACTAAATGACCCTGGTTTTATGCAATACACACTAGAGGTCTGCGATCGAAATTTTCAGTCTCTGCCGCTGGGAGGGTTGCGGGGGAAAAATAAAATTTTTTGCAGAAATGAAATTTTCAGGTTTAACACTTCTTGTTTGCATTTCAGGCCAAACCCAACTCTCCAGCAGTTTCGTAAGTGGATGGTGGAGGATCCAGAATTGCAGACTCATGGGAAGTAACCTTCTTTCGTTGGAGGTAGTCATTATGTGATATGCTGGAGTTAATGATCATCTTCGGCAAACTTCCGGTTAGTAGTCTTTACTTGTAATGATTTTTACTTGTATGCTTTTACTTGTATGCTTTGTTTCATAAAGTTAAATTCATATTTGAATCTGTTGGCATGAAAGAGTTCGAACATTAAAATTTTACTGGTGGAAGGGGGGGGGACGAAATAATGCAAACAAACCGGTCTAATAAGGGAACTTCGCTTTTATAAGGTGGGGGGGCGGCGACGTAACTAAAAATGTCGGTCTTTAAATGCCAAATTGTGCAAGTCTATAGTTAATCTAGACTATGTTTAAAAAATGCCAGAAGTGTAGTCAGCTTCTTAAAATGACATTTAAGTGTGGTGGTGGGGGAGCGGGGGGGAAGAGACAAGGGAATGAGAGAGCTTAACTGTGTGCAACTTATTCCCCTGCAAAATTTGATTAGCACTTGCTTCCTTATTGGCCTCGTAGATTAAGAAGGGAAAATGCATGGATTAGTTCTTAAAAATTAAACCAAAATCATTCAAAGAACTTCGTTGTATTTACAACACGTGCCCTTGAAATATTAAATTCATTTGATGATTTGTATTCATCATTAAATTGGTTTTTCCTACTTCATTTAACCACTGTTAATAATGCATATGAATTTATCAAATTGTACAGCCTAGCTCTTCGCTAAAGTTTCTACTATCCTTTTATACATCGGTCTTTATTAGTCTCAACAACTAAAGAGAAGCAGTTAAACTTGCTGTGCTATTTTCTTAGTAGAGAAATGGGAACCAATAAATTGAAATTTCTGAATTAAAATGATTACTTCTCCCTTTATGAAAGAAATTTTGCGCACAAATTTTATTCACCTTGGAAGATTTTGGTAAAGTGAAAATTTCAATCAACTTGCGAGGTAATTAGTCTTTGAATGCAGCTGTTGAAAAATGACATGCAATAAGCGTATTTTAACTAAATGACCCTGGTTTTAAGAAATACACACTGGATATCGGCGAACGAAATTTCGTCTCTCCCGCTGGAAGGGTTGCGGGGGAAAATTAAAATTTTTTGCAAAAATGAAATTTTCAGGTTTTAACATTTCTTGTTTGCATTTCAGGCCAAACCGAACTCTCCAACAGTTTAGAAAGTGTATGGTGGAGGATCCGGCATTGCAGACTTATAGGAAGTGATGTTCTTTCGCTGGAGGCAGCCATTATGTGATGCTATGCTGTTGGTGTTAATCTTCGGCAAACTTTCGGTTAGTAATCTAGTAATTTTTACTTGTATGCTTTGTTTCATAAAGTTAAATTCATATTTGAATCGGTTGGCTTGAAAGAGTTCGAACATTAAAATTTTACTGGTGGGAGAAGGGGACGAAATAATGCAAACAAATCTGACTAATAAGGGAACTTCGCTCTTATAAGAGGGGGGGGGGGACATAACTAAAAATGTCTCTTTTAAACACCAAATTGTGCTAGTCTATAGTTAATCTAGACAATATACGTTTAAAAAATGCCAAAGTGTAGTCTGCTTCTTAAATGAGACATTTAAAAATTTTCAAATAAGTAACTTCCTGTAATGTGTTTTGCTAAACGTTCTCTTAAGTTCTTTGAGCTATAAAAAAAATGAATCTTTTTCCGGAGGGGATTAGAATGGAAGATAGAAATTTCGGACAACTTTCAAAATAATTAACTACCTTCTTAAATAAAAGTTGGATATCTATTTGTACTATCGGCAAATATATGCATAATGGCTTTTCAGTCGATGACTCATAGCTATCTCAGTATGCTCCAATATGAAGCTTAGAACGTTTTGCTTCAACTGTAGGTAACACAGTCGGTTGTATTGCTGAAATAGTGTCCAAAACTTTAAAACACATTTGACATTCGTTTAAGTTTATAAAATATTTTGAAATTTGACAAATTTAAATTTTATCTTGTGTATCCAATCCAGAGTGCTAACAATTTGTTTCGATAGTCAGCGTGTAGCTGCTATTAGAATAGAGTTCGGGATTGAGATTTTCTGTTACATTCTGCAAGCTTTGACAATGTCACTATTAACCCTTTAACGCGCAGTGTTCCCGCTCTGGGATCACCAAACTCTGACGTTTTGACTGTTACCAGTCACGAAGAATAGATTTGATTTCTATAAAAATAGTTGCGGGTGACATAGCTTCACGAGAATCCTTTACTTTTTAGAACGTCGTTTCCCGTCAAAAAATTGTCACGATTGACATCTGCTGAAAAATGGAAGAATACGAGAACAGCTGGATAGATTGCTCAATGCTGGAAAAAGGGCAGCCGTTGCCATCGCTCGACTTAACTACCAGCAAGATGGCGGACGATCGAAATGTTCATCGCGTGCCACAGATCTAGACTCCTTTTTTGACGACAGCTGGCTGTGCCGGGCACGGCCAGCTGTCGTCAAAAAAGGGGTCTCTAGATCTGTGGCACGCGATGAACATTTCGATCGTCCGCCGTCTTGCTGGTAGTTAAGTCGAGCGATGGCAACGGCTGCCGTTTTACCAGCATTGGGAAAGGGTTGCGCCTCAAAGGGTTAATACAGGATGATCAATTTAATTATTGGTTCATTTTTTGCTCGGCCGACATCCCTTAGTTTTGTAGCAAGACTTTCAACATAATGCCTCAATTTGAGGTGTCCACTGTTAACGCGCGAATTAGCTGCTTCAATTTCTAGATTTCGAATTACTTTAACTAATTCACGCGCGCAGTAATTCTCGATCGTATTTTCAAACTCAAATGTAGGATTCTCTAACAAAATGCTTCCAGATGAGTAAAATTTTATTTTGACGTGTTCCTATCTCAAAAGCATATCGAACGTTTGTTTCCCCTAAAGAATGATAGTATGAAAACTCAAGGGGACAGATTACCCCAAATTTGGTCAAAAAATCTTAGTTTTTAAATATTAAGTGCGAGTATTGAATTATGAATATTTTGAGTCCTCATTTTAGATCATACGCCATTGATATAAGATTGCAAATTTTGTTAATACACTCGGTGTAATTTCATTGGCAAGCGGACTCTTTAGTTGACTTTTTCGAAATGTTTACATTTTTTAATGTTTTAAAAATGCTAAGGTTTTTTGTACTTGAGATCGATTTAAATTTTTGCATATTCATTATAAAACTGATAATTCTGTGCATGGAATCGGCCTTAATTTTTTAATTTTACAGAAGTTAAATTTTATTGTTTTACACTACCACTAGAAAAACTATGTTAGACGTAATAGATCCATCTTAAAAATTCTTGCAGTCTTGGGTAATATACTACATTTGAAACTTAAAAAATAGAATTTTGTTAAATTTTTTTAAAAGTAGATTTTTAAGAGTTTTATTTTTATAAATTTTATGTACAGCTAGATCCATTTTCTCAAAATGTACTTTTATTTAATCATTGGAATGCCTTGTTCAGTTGTTTCGTATGTTTTAAAACGAAGAAATTTGAAAGGGTAAACGGTTCCCTTAAGTATTTTTTCAAAGAATTATCACAGGATAGACATTCTGCCTATTCCTTTCGATTCCACACATGACTATCAAAGTCCAACATAATTCGATGTTAGAAAAGTTGTCACATTCTTCAGATTTGAGGGGAAATTTGACTTCTATTTCTAAATGGATGGCCTTGCATAAAGTACTTGGGTATGTAAATGCCAGCTTGCTATATGAATTTCCTTCTTCCGTTTTAGGCAATGCAGGACTCCTGTACCGCTCTTCAAACTAATTGTGGATGAACGGATCCAAGCAGCTGTTCGGTCCAGCGGAGAAGATTTATAAGTCTGAATGTATACCAGTATCAAGACTAAAAGAAAGGAAGATTCCTCCCACATATTCTTTAAAGTATCGGACTGATCGTGCAATTTTTGTTTAGAGGGCGTATTTCAAATTTTAAAATGCATGCCTTTATAGAGCGAAACTTTTGTGCCTTTTGATTATAACTAAACTCAAATTTCTTTTATTTGTGTGTGTGCCCATTCAGTAATCGGAGGGTCAGTTTGAAATACTAGTTGGAAAAAAATCTAGGCACAGCTTGAGTCGGCCAGATTGAAAATGATTAGTGCTAGTGCATTATGAATTTATTGCAGAATGTGTCAATGATATATTTTGTAATGTCCCCTGTAGTCCTTTATCAGTTTGATTAATCTGAAATGTTGTACAGTACTAGTATCTTAACCCTTTCAGTCATTAAATTCTTTAGAATTTAATTTCTTTAAGATTAAATTTGTCAAGAAAAAAAATAAACCGATTAAATTTTCGAGGAAAATTGGTTTCTTTTTGTAAAGAAGTTACATCAATCGTCTTCGATAGTAAAAGTAATTGTCGTCAAATGTCGATACTTGGTCTGAAAGGGTTAAGCTAACAGTATAGATAAGCAGTTCTAGCACATAAGTTTGGAATGATTTTCGAAAATGCTTCCCATAAATTTGGAATGCTTTTTCCGTAAATAATGAAGGTTTAACAAGACGTGGTTATTTGTTTTGATTAGATCTCATTCTTACACTGCAACAGGCCCTACAAGAAAGGGTGGTCAAAAGGGGCACAGCCCCAGGGCCCGAGTGAGCTAGAAAGGGCCAATGTTCAGCTAAAGTGCTTCCATGAACTTTTCAGAATGCGTTAAGAACTTAATTTGTAGATCTGTAATTGGAAAAAAACTTTAAGATTATAGAATTATATATTCGAAATTTAATGATTTGCAGAAATATTAATTCTGCAATTTGAATATTTCAACCTTCGAACAGGAATTAAAAGTTCCAATACGTATCAGATATTTCCCTCCCACTTTTGCCTTTTTGTTTTATATGGAAATCGTTCAAAACAGCAGTTTCAAAGCTCTTCCCTCCCCCTTATTTTTCGAAACGTTTACGCTTTATGAAAGGGGAGGGGAAGACTTTCGTTCTGCCTTACAAACTTTCCCTCGAACGCCCAGCATGGCAAATTCAGCTTCCACGATTTTCTATATAAATCGTGCAATTCAGAGCTTAAAAACTTGATTGAGTGGACGTGTTTAGGTCTTAGCTGGTGTTTTTCGTACTTTCGTCCAAATTTGTGTAAATTTTAACTGCTTTACTGGATTAATGTGATCGTGCTTTAACTGAATACAGAAATTGAATGGTGTGGCATATGGGTTTAGTTCTTACACCACCATTTGCAATGTAGGTGAGAAAATGAGATTTTTTGAGTGAGTTGTGTAGTTTTTGAGCTCGCAGTAAATTTCGTGCTCGGTTATTTCTTTTCTTGAAGAATTCGGCTTTGTTTAATTCTCTCCTCAGCGAGTCGCTTACTCTAGTCATTGATTGGAAATTGTTAATTCTTTTGGTCTTCAGGGGTGAAGATGGCATTTTGAATGTTCCTCAGCTTTTAAAAGCGTAGGTATTGCAAACTGTCTTCCTTGAAGTCAAAGTATCAGATTTGAAAAAGTGTCTGGCTGGTAGAAAATTTTTTACATCCTCCAGTTCACTTTAAGAATTTAATTTTTGAGGAGAACGATTGTATGTTCGGTGGAAGTAGCAAATGGATGTTCTTGAATTAATATCGGGGAGGGGGGGGGTTGGTACCTGTAGACTAACTTGCAGTAAAGGTGGATACGCCAGGCGGAAGGTGGCTACTCAAACTTTAGGTGGAAAAGTAGGCGTGAAAGCTGGAGGCGTTAAATCAAAAATTTTAGGTTAAACCATTTTTAAGTCCGATAAAGATATCGGTAGTTTTTGTTTTTTTTTTTTGGGGGGGGGTTACCAAATTTTTAATGGGTACGTACAGATAAAATTACAGTGCAATCAATTATTAAGTCAAATTTTTACATAAAAGTAAATGTTGTGTAGTAATCTGAAAATTGACGCATAGGAGTGTACGGATGAAACGTTTGAAGGCTTATTTAATCGGTTTCGTTTATAAGAGAATAACGTAATAAGGAAAGGCTATCGGTAAAATCAAAATTCACAAGGAAATCTGGGAAGAATGCATTCAAAGATGTGAAAGCTGCTTAGTGTTTGACCCTAGATCCAAAAACGTATTTCGCCTTTTTTAATTCAGGAATTTTAAAATCGGTTTAACTATTCAATACCATATTTGATCACTTACTGCATAGACATCGTAAAGAAAAGGCTTATTTGATACTGCATCTAGCAAACTTTAGCAATCGCTTAAACGCTTCGTCAAGTCTGTAGTTTAAGAGCAGCTTTTAGAGCATTGACCCCAACTAAAGCTTAAAGGGGGCGACGACGTTTAAATGGGAAGTTTATTTGGGATCGGGAAAGACTTATTTAGACATGCATAAAATTGATATCAAGAATGCGATGAAAATTGTATGTTAAAAGTAAGCTATGAAACGCGAGTGTGGAGAGATAAACCCACTCTTAACTTCTCTTGGCTGTTGAAAATGTATAGCTGACAGTTTCGGTAATCTCGCGCTGGGACTTGGGTGACGACTCAAGTGCCGTGTTGTAATACCCAAGTGACGACTTGGGCGTTGCAACACCCCTGAATAAATAATCCTAGACTTTTTTAAAAATTTCAGATTTTTACGGGTGGTTTTATTTCTTCCCACGGCGTGTTGTATCAGATCTGTATTTGCTCTTCTGAAGACTTGCGCTTGAGAACTTTCAAATTGAGTAGCTTCGCTGGCGCTTTGATTCCGTTCAGAAATATTGAGACTTTGGACATTAAATCTAATCCCAAGATGCAAGCCCCAGTTACCGCCCAGGCCAACTAGGCCGCGGACTAGGGCATCAAAATTTTAGGGGGCCCCGAAATGATTAAAATACTTAAAGTTCTATTCTTAAAAAAAATGCGTTAAACGATAAATTTGTAACAGTACTGAAAGAGATGCACTTTGACAACGCAGGGGTTTGTTTACACAAATTCCGGCGGTAAAAGTAACGTCATATTAACATGCCAAGATGGAGTGACATGACGTCATTAGAATTTGAAAAAAGTAGCATAAAAAAAATTGAACTCAAAGTTAGAAATTTTTAGACAAAGATCTTGAAGCTAAACCCTCCCCTTATGTGCCATTGCGAAAAAATACTTTAACCCTGTGACAAGTCGTATGACAAAGTTACGACGGCACACTCCCCCCCCCCCCCCCAAAAAAAAAAAAAAAAAAAGTTGGCCTCGGGACTCGGTGTGTCTTAATCGGGTCCTGCCAAGATGGTGACGGATAGCTTTCTCTAGAGCGCTTTCGCGATTTGCAGAAGTCCGCAGTACATCAGTACATGGATTAGCAATAGAATAAGAATTATTAGTGAAAGGTTAACTTCGATGTTAAGGCAGGAACGTGCAGGTTCTTAAAACTCTGAAAGCGTTACTTTCGGCCTCTAAGAAATTTCGCACTGTCGGAATATTAAAATGTTGGGAAAAAAATTGATATGCAAAAATAGCTTGTGGAAACGATTGTTGTAATTTACGAATTGGTAAAGCAGTCTTGCCTCTGAAAGTTTTACGGATGCTTAGGACATTCCGATCGCTATTGCAGTAAAGGGAAGATGCAAGATCATGCTTCCAGTTGGGTGTTTAAAGGCTTGTTTACACTTTAAATGTTGGTCTGGGGGGAAACGTATGAAGTGAAGATTGTTTTTTGTGAGGTGTTGGTGGGGGGGGGGGGGGCTGTTGCTGTCGCACAGCCAGTTGGGTCAAATGTTCTAGTGCTTTGTCACGTGATTCGATCGACCGCCATGTTGCTGGTAGTGAAATAGAGCGATGGCAAAGGCTGTACTTTTGTCATTGGGCAGTCTATCTAGTTTTCTTGTCTATCAATGATATATTTTCATCATTTTCCAGCTCTCAGCAGATGCCGGTACTGATAAAAATTCTGCCACCAATTTCACATATCGATAATTTTTACGGTAAGTTGTGCTAAACAAGAAAATGATTCTTGAGTAACTGTCTACGTATTTTATTGAAATGAAGTTTATTCTTAGTCATCAAAATGTCGGTTGTGTTACGGCGAGGATACCACGCATTAATGGATTAAGTGTCTGGAGATTGGATTGACGTTGGTTAATATTGATCTTTAATTGAGGAAAGCGGAGATCAGGATTATTAGCTCTATGCAGGATTTAGTTCAGAGTTCTTGGTAAGGAAGGATTTGTTCGGTTCCCAACTCGGATCCCCTGTGTATATGCTTGAACGATTTGAAACTTTAGGGGAATCCTTTAGCTTCGAAAGTATAGAAGCATGAAATATTGACAATGGCTTTTTACTGTTTGAAAGTTCACAATAATTAACATGCTCTTGAGAACAGGCCTCGTATAGTTTTAATCTTGTCTTGACAGTAAAATAACTAAATCTTAAGACCACGTCTGTTAAACAGTATCATGAATGGATTTTGTTTGCCTATATTAATATTGGGCGACGGTGTAGCAGACTTTAGTTACTGTCCTAAATTTTTTAGGATTTTAAGTCTATTGCATATAAATTTGAATAGATTATTTCATCAAAGAAATTTTTCATGATTCTAGGAATCTTGGGCGAAGTGCAAATAATTTTTCCTTGTCTTAAAAATTTTGTAGAGACTAAGAATTGAAGTATATGCATATGTGTTACAACAGAACAAAATAACTATTCAAGCCTCCCAGCAAAACTGTGCTAGGCAAGCTTTTTATTCGCGCTATTCATAGGGGGCAGTTTGGAAATTCATGTAGTGAAAACCCATAGACGTAACTTAGTAAGGGCAAGAACAACGGCCCCCAAAAAACCAATTTTTTGAAAATATTTTATATAATAGTAAAAATTTTGTTCCCCCTAATGTTACATTCCAGTTTGCTTGCGTCAAACGGCTAAAGTAACTTTTAGTGCCATAAGAGTGCAAGAGGATAGCGTTGAGTTCCAGTCCAGTCGCGTTAAAATCGGAAATTACGTGTAGGTATTAACGTTGCGTTCATGTACAGTTACAGAAAACGAAACGGCGCTTGCGGATGGGTCTTCTGTGACAGGTCTAGTTTTCTGTCCTATCATTGAGTTTGTTTTCCCTCTTGTTACTTTTTGTTTGCCTGTTCTACGCTAACAATTTTCTTTTGAAGCAGAATCTCATTCGCAGGCAACTTTAAATTTGGCATGCATTTTTGTGTTCAAAGTAACAAATTTAGACAACTGGACCCGCTCAAAGTTATCCTCCCACTCTAAGGTTTAGCTCTATCATTTATGCGGAATCGCTCGGACAAAATTTTAAAATGAGGATAAATTAACTTCCTCAGATCTGTTTTAGACCGAGCTTTAAATATAAAATTAAAGCAGAGTTGAAATATAAAATTAAAGCAGAGTTGAAAAACTATTCTTTTAAATGCAGGATATATGCAAATTGGCAGTTTAAAGACTGTTAGCAGAGTGCTCAGTTTAGAGATGCGTAGATGCATTCATATGCATGTTTTGGGGTGCGGTTGGAGGGGGGCATTGTTTTTCTTGCCCTAAGTAGGTTACGTCTATTGGTTTTTCAAAACATGACTTTGGGAGAGTTGAAGTAACGTATCAAATTTAACGTTTTCAAAATGTGAACACACTTAATGCAAACAATTTTTTAGCACTAAACTGCAATAAATGCGCCGAAATACATTAGTTGCATGCTTTTTGTTCAGCTACATAATTAAGATGCAAGATGAGCTGAAAAGCTTAACGTTCAATGTTTTGCAGTTTTTATGCAACTAAACATAGGAATAAAGTTTTTTAGTGAAAATGCTATACAAAATTAACTCTACTCAATTCCCAGCTTTGAGGATATGAATTTTTAAAAAGTCAGCCCTCAATTTCAAATGCTGAAAATTCAGAGGCTTGGCTATTGTTATTAATAAATAGCAATCTTGAAGCTTGCTTTCTCTTAAATTTGATTTTTTAAAATTTTACGAAAATTGATAGAATTTGAATTATTTTTCCATTTTCTGGAAGTGGTTCACCATTTCGGAGTGAATTGCGGAAACTACTTTGATAAACCTATTTAAAACTTCATTTTGTTAAGTACAGTTTTGCTGGAGGTTAAACTAAGTGGCTTTAATCAATAGTAATGATAAAGGATACAAGTTAATACAGCTGAAAATACTGTTACGCAAGAAAATACCACTTTAGTTTTTCATTAAGACCTTTTGTATAAAAATATTTTTGCGCAAGTGTAATAATCTTGTCTTGCAATCTGAAATCTAATGAAATTTTATTGTTAAAGGTGTTTTCGAATTAATCGAGGATGCTTTTGAAATTTTGTATGCCTTGGTAAATCTTCTAATATGCACATTATATTGCAATAATTGCCAATTTTGAAAAATGTTAATTTAGAATATTCTGTGAAAGTAACCACTCTCTTCCCATCACCTTCCCAGTACGTTTTTGCCCATAACACGAACTGTGAAATTGAAGATAAAGTTATCTGCTTTAATCGGTTCGTAATCTGCCTAAAATTAATCTGTTTATTACTCTGAAAAATTATCTTTTGAGTAACGATTTTACCTTAAACGTTTTCATAAAGTAGCAAAAATGCTAAACGTTCTAGAATTTATACTAAAACAGACTTTCTAATCTCCACTGAAATAATTTTAAAATGAAGTTTTGCTTTATTTAAGAAACTTTATAATCGATAATTTTTTCAAAATCTGATAAAATTACTACTTCAAAAAGCCTGCCATTGCAGAAGTCATTTCACTCAATTTTAATTTTTCTCAAAGTGGAAATTTGTCATTTTTCTTATTTCTAACAAAGTGAAATAATTCTGATTTGGAGGGGGAAACTTTTTTTAAAAAACAATAGTGTTCTTTATAATGAAATAAGCAAGTTCCACAGTTTGCTATACAAACTTTGTAACGCGGTACTGAAACTAAGCGAGATTTATGAGAGGAGGAGATGGAAGATCACGATTTTACAAACTGTCATTCGTACTTAAAATAAATTTTTTTGGTAATGCATGCGATTTTACATTAATTTTTTTAATATATTCAGAATAAGTAATTTTTTATACATCAGAATGACAAGTTAGAATCAAAACATAATGCAGCCGGACTTCATCGATCTTGAAAAATATTCATAAATTATGCTTGTTTTTGAATTAGTATCTATAAAAGCATTATTTTATGCCTGCAAAATAACTAGACGAGCTTAAAAATTCATAAGATTGATCTTTTTCCAAATGTAGAATTTCTATAAGTGGGAAAATTTAATAAATTAACTACATGCCTGATCTGAAACTCAATAAATGGACTTGGATTGCGTTGAAGTTTCAATGGGAAAATTTGTACGCGAAATCTAATCCAAATTATGGGTGAGGGTACGCATAATTCTAATATTACCATCTACTAGTAGTATATGTTCAATGAAGTTTCATTTCTTGTAAATGGTATTTGTTTTGCAGCAGTTAATATTTAAATGAGATTTTATAATAAGCGAGTTCTTTAACTTAAAATCATGGTTGCCTGAAACTTGGAAATATTTAACAGGCTCTGTTGCAATCAATTTATGTCAAAAGGAACCGGACTTAACCCCATTTAGGCCTGGTGGCCCTTTTCTGGGACGGCATTTTCGCTATCAGTCGAAGTAATTTGTTTCCTAGCCTTTATTCACGAGTATTGAACCTCATCTCCACAAAATATTTTAACATGACCCAATAGGATGTTGACATTTCAATTTTCATGCATAATGATTTTAAAAGAAATCATCACTTGTTCAAGAAATTGACATAAGAAATTTATCTATTTGCTGGTATTTACAAAAATCGAAAGTCGCGAAAATTTGTTGGTGACATGAGAAGCCTTTACAGTTTTCTATCACAGGACGGCAATTACTGAGTGACGAACAAAATTATGGATTTCTATCGTGTTTGAAATCCATATTTACTGGAACTAGGTTTTAGCTTTAACTTTCTAGTGTATAACTCAATTACAAAAAGTACATATTAAGTTAATATAATGAAATATTTACAAAGCATGGGGCCTGTATTGGGCCCTATAAAAATATTTGTACAGGTTCCATTCTTTGATATATATTTCATTATAATAAATCATCGTATAATTTTAAACTTATTCAAAACTTAACTTACTTCAAATATCAAAATGATTAAATCAAATTTTAAATACAGCAACTTTACGGTAATTTATAGTTTAATTAGAAAATAAAAACCAGGCGAGATACTTGTAATTAACTAGTTCGCTAATAAGTAGTTATTTTCTAAACGTAGACCACCTATCGCATGTCCGCTCTTTTGTTAAAGTGAATAGAACTTGACTAATGTTACATGGGGAGGGGACAGTTACGGCTATTTATAACGCAATTGATCAGCTATGATCATTAAAAAAAAACCTAAGCTACCAGAGAGAAAGTTTCCTTGCATTAATACAAATGTTTTGAACTCTTCGAATTGTAATACTCGTAGATTGTAATGCATTAGAACTGTGATACTAGTGCTAAATCATTTTAAGTAAGGAATTGGGTTTGGTAAATGTTAACGTAGAAATAAACATCGTGGGAATCAAACTCGCTTATTATGAAGTCTCATTTCGACATTAACTGCTGCAAAACAAATAATTTAAAAGTAATGAAACCTTGCATCAAACATTTAGTACTAGTAAATGGTGATTTATTAGAACTATGCGTAGTTTCATTCATAATTTTGATTAAACTTCGTATAATTTTTCCCATTGACTTTAATCAAAGTCCATTTATTAGTTTCAGATCAGGCATGCAGATTTAATTTATTAAATTTTCCTGTTTTTATAGAAATTCTACATTTGAAAAAAGGCAACACTGATAAATTGTAAAGCTCGTTCCAAATTATTCTGCAGGTCTAAAATAATGCTTTTACATATAGTATTTCAAAACAAGTATAATTCATGAATATTTTTAAAAGATTTTAAGTCGGCTGTATTTTTTCCTTGTAACTTGTCATTCTGATGTACAACAACGAATCTTAGTCTGAGCAATACAGAATCGTAAAATCGCATGCATCACTAACATATTTTGAGGCAAGTACGAATGGCAGTTTGTAAAGTCATGATCTTCGATCTCCTTCCTCTCTAAAATTTTGTTTGATTTCAGTACCATGCTACAAAGTTTGTATAGCAATTTGTGGAACTTCTTTATTTCATTACAAGTAACACGAATTGTATTGGTTTTTAAAAATTTAACCTTTCCAAATCAGAATCTTCATTTAACTTTGTTAGAAATAAAAGTGACAAATTTCCACTTTTGCGAAATTGAGTGAAATGATTTCTGCATATGGTAGTACTTGATGTAATCGCTTGTTCAAATTACTTGAATATATAAGGAGTTAAACTGTAAAATGTAGAATTTTTAATATCTCAGATTTGTTTAAAAATAACTGTACCCAAGTAATTCAACTGTATTTTTAAAATTAAAAACGATAATTGAGATTGGATGTGGGTATTGAACCATGTTATAATCCCGTAATTTAAAATAACTTGACTGAATGACATTAGTCAATGTTAATGACATCAGTCATGTCAACTTATTTGAAAGTGAACCTATAATCTGTACGTTCAAAGTGAGGAACGCGATCTAAGCCCGCTACTAGCTGATTTTGTATCCTTGAATTTAGAACCTCTTTTTAATTTATGAATATTCGTGAGGCAACTCATTGTTCTGTATAGAACTACTTGCTGTTAAATTTAACTGAGGTGCTCGTTTTTGGCAACTGAGTAAATGTCATCTTCCCTATCTTCTCCCCTTGATTATTAAGGATTACAGCAGTAGTGGTTTGGTGAATATCGATACAGCAATACAGCATGCATGGCTCGTACTTTGTCAAAACAAATTGTTCTGTCAAATGAAAATCATAAACTTATAAATAAAGAATATGTTAAGAATTTTACTTTACTGCTGCGTATCCATACAAGTTTTGCTTGATCAAGAGTACAATCTTCAGCTGTAAACAGTCTATAAAGGTTAGACATTTACCTGTACTGTTGTACGGGATGGAAACCCTAATTTGGGCTTAAAATTATTTCTCTTGAATTTAATCGGAATTTATTTTCACAATTTTTAAATTCTTGGTCAAAGAAATTAGTTAAACAATTTCAGACTTGATTAAATATCTGGATCTTGTAGTGCGCTTCTTTGTAATATAAAGAATTAGAGCACCAATTAAATATTTAGTTACTTTTGAAGTAGACTTAACCATTATAGGGAAGGTTGTAATGTAGAAGTTTGCTAATTTTTCCCAAATTAACAAGAGAGTGGTTGCTACTAACAATTTGAAATGTAATGTGTTAAATACATAATTATCAGTGTATGCTTTTGTAGAATGAATAAATTAAATTGGTACCTAACGTTACGAGAAGCTTTTAAAACTGCATAGCATGAGAATGTGCAATCGAGAATCGTAGAGCAACCTCAACCAGCTTGTTTCTGCCCTTCCCTTCTATAGGGATTTTTTCTTTTTTAGAAAAGGTTTTAAATTATGTAAATGTTTATTGGTGTCCAATATGTGAATTATCTAGTTTTCGAATACTTGCAATTTTATATTTAACTATTGAACAATTGAGTATAGACTACCAAAATATTGCTATTTCTGATCCATAGTTACTAAGCAACAAACTTGAGCAAAATTTCATTTAACTAAGTTTTATTTCAAGTTTTTAAAATTACTGATAAATTTTTGCTAAATCTATGAAGGTACAAATTTTTATGCTTGAAGTTCTAAAAATATCAGATTGTGTTACTGCTTGTACACATCTCTGCTCGTGTTTCGTCATTTACCGTGAAATAAAAATTAATCTTTGACAAAAACTCTCTGTATTTGCTAGAGTACTTTAGGATATTGCTTACCCTATGGCCAGATAAGGAGTGTAGCACAAATAGATGAGTATACATATATTAAGGTATTTGTTGGGTTTTGCCAAAATTTTTACGGCTTTGCGTAGCATTCAAAGTGACATATGCATTTTCATTACATTGGAAGTTTAGTTAATGCGTTTTCTTACTTCATGAACTTTTGAGAATAGAATGATTTGTTAGAAGGCAAGATTCACCATGAGACTATTCTACGGTGCGTAATTAGTCTAGTGAAGCTTTAGTTGCCTTTAAAATATTTGTTTTAACATTAAATTTGACTTCAAGCCGTAACTTTTACTTTAATGTTTCCTTTCGTTTGGTAAAAACTTGTAAAATAAGGCTTAAATTTAAAGTCAAAATAGCTTTCTGTCAAACTGTTCTGTTTGCAGATTAGTTTATTATAATTTAGTTTCATAGTTCACAAAAATTATTTGAACAAAAAACTCTTTCCTAGGTTTTTCATTAAAAATTGGTCTTTTTAGCAAGTTTTGCTATGTATCCAATGAGACTCAGCTTTGAAATTCATATTTGAGTGCTGTACTTCTAGCATTTTGTTGAATTATGAAAAGTATGCAAAACTGAAGTTACTACAGAATTTGTTATAAACGGTATTTTAACAGTATTTTTTCTTTTTTTAATTAAAAAGAAACCACTACCATTAGGATAATGTGGAAGAATTCGCTTGACGTACTCTAAAATTCTATTCTGAATTTAGTGTTAAAATTCAATGCTAAATTTTTTCTAGATTTTCAGTTTTTTAAATCTGTTCTGAAAATTTGCATGTCGATTCTCATAAGTAAACCAGAAAATAACTACTGGTCGGATACTTGAAATACGCATTTAATTCTCAAAATTGCTATTTGAATATATTTCTGGAGTACCACAATAAATGTCAAATTATGCTATTTATAAAATCGGTTAATACTCTAAAATGTTGCAAGTTTCATAAATTTTTAAAATTTGGAATGAATGCATTAATATCAAATTACTTAGATCTTTGGATTTCGAATATGCCTCTCTCCTAGCGTCACTAGTATGGTTGATAAGGAAAAAGTGTTGCAAGTTCCTTTTAGAAACTTGCCTTTGCTTTTCTAATCTATTGGTCACCATGGCCTTGTGCAGGGGTGGCGATCATTTATGGATCAACGTGCCATTTTTTTCTAAAATGTCTAATGAGGTCATAGACCTGCCGTTAAATAATTTTGACTTTGACCGTTCGATCGTGATGGTAAACTTTGTTATTTTTAATTGAAATGCAAACCGTTTTGATTGGTGGCGTGCCCAAAATATTGTGTCGAGTGCCATCAATGGCACGAGTGCCATTGGTTCACCAACCCTGGCCTAGTAGACACTGAATATGGTAGACGGCCAAAGTGAGAAGGTTCAGAGTTCGGGCCTATCGCGCGGTTATCTCCAGATGAAACGTAAATAAGCATTAGAAAGTCCTGTCAAAGGCATCCCTCCCTCGACAGATGGCCGTAGAGCAGCATTGCCTTAATATGCAATGCAATTTAATATTGTAAATTTAATATTTAAGCACATTTTTTAACATTGTCTTCAGTCAGCCTTTGTTTCCATGCAGCATGAAAGTCTGTTTGTAGAAAATGTTGGTCAAGAAACTTGTATGACTATTTTGACTTCTTTTAGGAACTTTTTGTATTTTGAAGGTCTTAATGTTTCATATTTCAGAAAGAACATGTATATTTTCACTTATTTTGTTGTAATAAAATATTTGAATTAAATTCATGTTGTCACTTTTCTTGCTTTTCTGTGGAAAAATACTGCAATTCAAACTAGGATGTTTCTAAAAAATCATTGTTCGATACAAGCTTATTTCTAACTCCTTCCTGAACAGATTTGAAACGAAGTGTCATGTGCTCCATATAGAACAAGCGGCATTTAAAAGTATTGGAGAAGACTGATTTATAACCTTTTACAATGATTTTGAAAAGGTTTTAAACAATGACAAAGATACTCTGCTTACCAAAGTCCCGCGGAATAATTTTCGCAGGACTTCTGCTCTTGGTGTTGCTACCAGTATTAACTTGCTTTCTTCACCAGGGCCAAGCTCTATGCTTATTACCGCATGGGCAATTCGGTTATTTGGCAGAGGGCCCCAAATTTTTCTCTACCGCTTTAATCTGTTTGCCCAATTTTCAATAGATTTTTTAAATTCGGAGTTTTAAATTTTAGAAATTGGGAAGTTTTTCCATTGTTTAGTAAAATACTGTTTTTCTTGGGGTTTTTTAACCTCACCATTTACCCTTCATATTTATAAAAATTAATCATTTGAGTACTCGACTGTAATCGGACTTAATGATTTAATGAAGTCATGTCAATGTCTGCATACGATACGATAGTGTCAATTTTGAAACTTTTCTTACTGGTCTAAGGTGACTCAACTGAGAAATTGTATGAAAGTGATAAAATTCGTGAATCTACTTGTATAAAATCAAGCGAAAAAGCTTATATTTTAAGCTTTACATGCAATAAAGCTACATATTGAAGCTGATTGACTTAAAAAAAATTAGGCTCGCAATAGTGAGCTAATGCCCATGAATTATCTGTTGGGAGGTTAAGCGAGGGAGATAATAAAAATTAAGTTTTTAAAAGCTTAATGAGTGGATGACAAAGGTTGGAGAACCTAAGTAAGATTTTAGGAAATGTTCTTAATCTGTCTATTTTCTATACAGTGGGTCCCGAGATATCTGAAGTGTCCCCCCCCCCCAATGATGTCATAATCGGTGCCTGCTCTTGACTGATTTTGTCAGGAACTTCTGAATATTTAGTTTTCCTGGATTGTCTGGATTAAAGTATTTTACTGTTTACAAAAATTAGAATGTTGGGGGAAAATTTACTTTGCTCAGAATTCCCAGTCTTTTGCAGACAAATTTTAGACATCCACTCATTGACCAATGCTCAGAATTATCCGAAAATTTTCGGCCTTTCAGCTTCGCCCTTCATTGCCAACTCTTTGAGATCGACCAGCATGTTGTAGATCAGGTATGGACAACCTTGGAAAAGTTGTGGGCAAAACTTTCGGATGTTAGTGAAGTCGTGGGCCGTATAATTGAGATTTTGAATGGTTTTTATATCTAGTTCACACCTTCCGCTGGCCGGATCAAGTCTGTTAGGGCCACATTTTACCTGCGGGCCGGAGATTGCCCATATGTGTTACAGATGAAGGGCCTTTGTCTCGGGGAGGTGGAATCATTTAATTAGTTTCGCTACAGGGTTGGCGTCTTTCGAACAGCATTAATTCTTAGTTTACCAATTGGGCATAATTTAACTTTTTAGCAAATTTTCACTTTTTTGAATACGGGCTTTTAGACATTTTAATACTGTCTGCAATGAAGGGATTATCGAGGTTTTAATTTCGAGAAACCACGGCCATTTGAAACTCGTTCAGATTTCAATGAAATCTGTTCATCTAAATACACGTAGTAATGGCAAATTATTATTAAAGAATACATATTTTTAATTTGAAGTGATAGATTGAAAGCCAACATTCTCCACTAAAAATATTTTTAATGTTTTATATGCTCCTTGTAGCAACTATTTTTTGTGTTCATTGGACGTACTAAAAAAAATTAACAGGAGTAAAATCATTCCGAAGTGAATGACGCAAGTGCTTTTCGCAAGCATGGTTTGGGCTATCTTATTTTCTTTCTGCCGCTGGCAACAACGATCCGTTAATTAGTTTTGAAATCTTCAGAACACGAGTTCTCTAAAGTTCTGCCGTCTGTGTGAAGTCGGAGATTTTTGAGTGTCCTGGGGACGAATGAAATTTACTACATAAGTGTATCCTGGACGTGGGGTGGTCTGACACGGTAAGCAAGGTGTAGGTAAGCATTGCGCCGGGGTGCCGCCATTTCGAGCTCAAAAGCTTGAAAAAAAAGTATAAAACTGGCAGCCTGGTTTACTTCAGTCACAATAACCCTGAATGTTGGCTTTCCCCCAAAATGCAAGTTTTTCCTTTCGCTCTAAAACAGTTCAAAACCTCAAAATGAATACATATATTGTACATGCACTTACTTTTATACAATTTTCTGGGGAGGGGGGGGGAATAAGCAATTTTATGATCGTTTTCTTGAAAATAATACGACAGTTAAGGAGTTTAAAAATACATACCTTAGGGAAGTTCACAAGCCAAATGTGCTAATTGTGAAGCTATATATCTACTAAAACTATTCGCCCATTGCAGTCAAACCTCTTTAGTATGTTACTCTCGGAACCAGTTAAAAATGACTTCTTTGGCGAATTGACTTCTTTAGCGGAGTATATATTAAATGTAAAAAGAAATTCTAAATGTTTATATAATAAGTATGCTTGTAATTAAGTTACATTATGACGGTGGTAACGGGCTTCAATTCTTTATCTATTAGAGGTAAGTAGGCAGTTTAAATTGAAAAAAATGTTCAAGGTAAAGTCTGGAATAAGACAAAGAGAAATTTTCTTATTCTTATTCCCGTCTTTCTTTTACAAAAAATGTCACTTTTTTAAAATTTGTATACAACCCCCGTACAAAAACATTCCCAACTAGTAAAATGTGCCCCCATACACTCATGAAGTGGTAGTGGTGTACCAAATTTGAGCCTTCCATCATACAACGTCGCAGAGATGTCTTTAAAGAGATCAGAGACTATACCGGACTATACGACAGCTGGCTGTGCGGCACAGCCAGCTGTCGTCATAAAAGGGTCTCTAGATCTGGTTTATCCGTCTTTCCTCGAAAATGGGGGAAAGCATATAGGGTGCCAATTACAACATCTGGTCACTAAAGTCCGCGCAAAATAGGGGTCGTTAAGAAAGTGCGAAGGTGCTATTTTCTGATCAATCCTTTCTAACTTATATGCGGTTTCCCGATCTTTGAAGGTGTAAGCAGAGGTCAATGAAGTCGTTACCGGGCAATTTGAAGGTCGTTAAAAAGCCATTAAGTTGTCCCCTCTCCCCGTTGTCAACTGTAACGGTCAGTAGAGAGATATTTTTTCCGGTTTTTCTGTTTGAAGACACTCTTTAGTTAGTTGGCATTTTGTTAGTCCGCATTGCTTGATTTTTGTCTTTTTACGATGGACGAAATAGCGTACATCCAGTCAACCAAAGGAAAACCAATGCTGGTTTTAAACAATTTTTTGTTTCATTTAAACAAAAAACAGAAAACAGAAAATTATTGGAAATGTGATGAAGTTACCTGCAAAGCACGTGTAATAACAGAGGATACTGAACCTCATAAATGCACGAGAAAAACTTTGACTCATAACCATGAGCCTCCAACCGGAAATTTATTAAAAAGGGAGTTTTCTCAAAAATTAAAGTCAGAAGCGGAGAAAAGTGTTACAATGCCAGTGCCACAAATATATTAGTAAATAATTTATTTTTCTTCTTAAAAAGTATTTTTACTAATAAAGAAATGCATTTTATATGAAAATAAATTTATGTGTAAAGAAAAGTTATAAAATCACAGAAACGCTTTGCCTTTTAACATAATTTTTATTTTATTCACATTCATTCTATGCAAGTTTGATGAATTTAGATTGTTGCCTCTAAATCAAAGAATTATAGAGTTCTAAATTAGTGTATTGCTTCATTACCATTAGCTTTTCATGTTCAATAAATAAACAAATTAACACAGTGTACACCAGAAGCTAAATTACATAGAAGTTTTAAAAAATTAATAAACAATTAATGCATAATATTTACTTCTATAAAGGAAGTTTTAGACGAATTGCTGTCAAAACTCCAGTTTTAAAATTAATATTAGAGTTACTAGTGCTATTATCTGAAATTTTGTGGTTATTTTTTTTTATTAATTGGAAGAAAGAATATTTTAAAATAAATTTTAAATTGAATATTCATATGCTTATTGCAAACTTCTGATTAGTTGTAAATATTATCCTAAAAGGTTGTTTATAATATTGGTATATGCTGTAAAAAATAAGAAATACACTCACAGCTATAAACAGCAATATAAATGTTACATTAAAAAAAAAAAAAAGAAAGTGCCGGGCGGTCATTTAAAAAAAAAAAAAAAAAAAAAAAAAAAAACCGCATAAGTGAAAATTTCCTTTTTGCGTCCAGCGGCACCTTTTTAGGTGGAAAAATCCAATAAAATCGTCTGTGTGAATTAATGATAGACAGTAATGCATTCAATATAAAATATCATAATGTTCTTTTTTCGACCAAATCATGTTTTTTTTTAATAAGGCGAATAGTTAAATACTGTTAAATCATTTTAACTCGTTACTGGCTGCTGTCATTTTATAGTTTTTGAACTGAATGATAATCGTTTGAGAGACTCATTCGTAGACAAGGAAGTATTTCCAAAAATATACATTCTATTCTATGATTTTCTTAAAATATCTATTAGTTGTATTTCCTAACTCTCTTTGAATTTTTTTTTTCTCTCTTACATAACAGACATTATTCAGAATGAAATGTGCGTATGTAAAATATAATACATAAATGCAAGTCTACAAAAAAAATTTAAAATACATTATTACTTGTGTTTTAATTTTTTTTTTCGTAGACTTGCATTTATGTAATAATGGCATGCTAATTAAATATATTTATAATTAAAAAATTAAATTGTGTGCGTATTATAACGTTTAAAACGAAACATAAATCTAAAATGAGTTAACAAATCACGAATGTCTATTTTATACGCAGCCATTAGCTATATTGCTTTATTTTTGTAAGGAATGTGATTTCGATAACTTTTCTTAACTGTCGGAGCAGCGCGCTGGTGGTATATATAGAAGAGGAAGAAGCTGCGAGTAGCTTCCAGAAAAGTCTATTTCTCGGAGATTCTACATAAAGCAGGAATTTTGATTACATTATAGAAGAGAAATGTTAGGTTTTTATGTGTTTTTAATGCAGGAAAACAAACTTTCAGGCCCCATTGGAAAATCGCGCCCAATGACCAAAATATCGTTAAAAATAAGTCCCCAAAAGTGAATAGAACGAGGCCCTAGGACCCATATTTCTCGAGATTTCTAGAAACCCCTTATAAAAACAGGAGAAAACAAAACCTTCGTATCTCCGGTTCTAGTTGACGGATTTTGATGCAACAAAAAGCAAAATTTAACTATTTGATGCGTGGAATGCGAATTTTGAACTATTTTAAGCTCAAGAACAACGGGTTGCCCCGAAAATTCGTAACAATATATTCTTTGTGCGCAGACGTCATATGAAAAAGCACAAGGCGAATTTTGCTCGACTTTAAAACTCTCTGAATACAGCTGTTCTCCAATTTTAAGCTACTTTTCGTCATTTTTCCGTCTATAAAGCTCTCCCGATATCCCAATTTGTTAGATATTTTACGAATTGCTGAGACATACAAGTCATGTTACGAATCATATACGTATGAAAGTTAGGTATTATCATAAATGAGATCTTCGTCATTTGGATGTCACGAGATTAAAATTGCTTTAGAAACTAAGTTCGGTTATGAGGTTTTCAGATGAAAACTGCTAAACGAGCTAAATTATAGGCTTTCACGATATACAAAAATTTAGAAAATTAAAATAACGTGATTTTTTTTAACTTTGAATAATTTAAGTTGAATATTACAGCGGAGAATGACATCATTTTGGTGTCATGAGTATGAAACTGCATTGGAACAATTCTTTATCGTTTTTAAATCGTGTAGAAACCGTTATATCATTTAAAGGTATTCTCCAGGAGCACCTCAAAAGAATTACATAACTGTCAGTGGCAGTTTTACAGACATTCACCCATTTCAAGCGCAATACTATCCTACTATATAGTTAGCTAATGGTCAAACGACAATTGGGAGTCCCCCTCAAAAATTGTACCGAATGTCGCCAAGCTTCGCGACTTTTGGACCCGAAAACGTGTTTTAAAAAATGAAACCAGTTTGGCGATAATTTCATTTTTCGGATGGAAATTAAAAGGTTTCTAATGTGACAAGATAAACATATGGCGGTTCCAATAGAAATTTTGAAAATCAGTAACTTGTTCTCTAATTATTCGACTTACATGCACCAAAATTGCATCCCCTCCCCCAAGCGCGTGGGAGATTTTAGACCGCAAAATCGTAGAAGAAAAATTCCCCACTCTCCATGTCGATACTTACGAGTATGTTGTATAAGAGGGATATTTATACTTTTGACACCCTCCAACAAGACTAAGTCGAAGCGACAAACAGAAAACATTCTGTGTTTGTCTGTTCGTCCGTACTCTAAATGCCATATATATTTGCATAGATTACTACAAAATTAATGTTGTTCCTATTTACAGTACCATGTACCAGGCCCGAATACGCCCACCGGGAAGAAGGGAAATTTCCTGATGGGCCGGTCACTTTCACATATATATCGCATGTATAATGTGCATGTTTGCTCAGAATGCAATGTAAACTGTTCGCCGTTTACATATGTTTCCCGGGCCGGTGTGATCAGTTGTATCCAGCCCTGCCATGTACCCAACTGAAAAAGATGTCTGAAGCATTTGTATCTCTTCTACAGGAGTACCGAAAAGAAATCTAATACATTAAGCTTTAAGGTTAATAATTCTTAAAAGCATATTTTTTATACCAGGTATGGGCAACCTCTGAAAAGTTGCAGGCCGAACTTCAGGATTTTAGCGAAGTAGCGGACCAAAATTCAGGATGTTAGTGATGTCGAAGGCCGTATAATTGAGATTTATATGGGAGGTTGAATGGTGTATATGGGGTTTCGATATGTTGAGCGAACCGGAGGGTGCCCATATTTGTGTTTTAGACTTATTCGTCTGTTTCAAACAAAATAAAGTTAATATATGTTATTAAGGATCATCAAGTAATGACCTCGATAGAAAATAGTGTATGTAGGGTTTATAATTCTTCTACAGGAGCACTCAAAAGAATATCGATACATTACTGCCTTTCAATACGGATACATTCATCCTTTCATCCTTTTATAGCACAATTCAGTAAGTATATAAACGTTTATAACTGTTTACACTCCAGTTAAAAGTTGGGAAAAAAATTTAAACTTTTTTACAGGTTCTCCGAAAAATAAATTAATGGCGTGCACAGCATCTTCATAAGATTAACTCTTAAATCTCCCCGAAGTGTAAAGGTCTTTGGTTTTGGCCTATCCCATGGCTGCGGATCTAACTCTGTAGTTTTGGACGATTTTCTGCAGATGTAGCATGAATACCCTGTAGCATGAAAACCCGTAAAGAGATCCTGTGTCCAAGATGTCCTCCATAGGTAGATAGACTTCATATTGCTTTGTCTTAATCACTAAACTAAAATCTCTCAATATTTAAATACACAGCTGTGACGTTGTCCGACTAATTACGAATAATTAGAACTTAAGAGATATAGTGACGCTCCCTTTTCTTACCCCTCACTACTTGAATCTCTCCGATAACCTTTGATCTGTGCGGTATCATAAAGAATTCCACAAGGAGCTATAGATTTTCGATGATGTGCAGTTCTGACGTTATAGAATGCATAAATCCCAGAGTGTTTCAAGGGCTCTTCAGAATTGGACAGCATAGCGGCTTGAAAATCTCATAACTTACGAACACTTCAAGCGTGCCACGTGATCGAAATCCACTTGAGATCCCAGCGCAGAGCAAGATCGGCAGTTCTAGACAGAGTAGAGTTCGGTTTCAGACAGTGACCAGTACAGAGGTACTTCCTCTGGTTTCGGACCGGCACGGCCAAAAATGTTTTTCGAACCCGCCATCTGACTGTTTAAGTTCCAACTCAAATCTTCTATGTGTTTTTATGTGCGTCTAATAAGGTGTTTTGTGTGAGCAAAAGGGCTCTCTCTTTATTTTGGGACGCCGCACTACATAACCAAATTTTGCGCAAACGTTGTTTCCCTTTGTGCGTAAAGTCCGTGAGGAAGACTTCCTTTCTTCGAACAATACCCTTAAGATTTTACTATATATATTATTTATATTTGCTTAATTATTTGCGTCTCATTTTCATAATGTTTATAAAATGCTGAAATTCCATAAAATAATCTATGTCAGCCGAGTATTCGGTCAAAATTTAACTGAATAGGCTGAATACGAAGTATATACTGAGTACTCATCTCACTACAACTGTGAAATTAATTAATCACGGAAAAAAACGCACAATATTGAATGGGTTTGTATTTTTAGAAGATAAGAGGGGTTGGGGGGGGGTCATGAATTTAAAAAAAATGTGAGAAACAAGTGGGCATCCAAAAGGGCGTAAACAGAGGTACATTAGTGAATTTTGTATTTATCTCTATCGAAAATTGCCATTCAGACAACTTTTCCAAGAACAGTGGCCTGTGGCCGTCCGCAACTCCTCATTACCCTTTACCGTTTTATGATTTTTTTTAATTATTGTGAATTTTTTGTATCAGTATTATACTAAATTTTTCGTAATTTGAATGACGCTTCTCCCCCTCCCAATAGTTCAATTTTTTGTATTCTTTGGACAAAGTCCAAAACTAGTCATTCAGTAACAAATTATAGCAGTTTCGAAAATTTTAAATACCATCTCTCACCTAACAGGCAACCCTAAAAAAATGATCTAAGACTCCACAGATTTAACATGCACGTTCTCTGTAATATGTTATCACATTCAGTCTGATTTGTAATCAGCTGTGGCTTGTTATTACTGGTTTTCTTTTTATAAGTGCAAGAATTTATTCTGATTCGTGGTAATTTATCTTGTTAACTCTTTGGTTTTAAATAATTCTTAGAATGAATGATTTATAAGTACATATATTTACATATAAATATTTTTATTTTTTAAGTATTTAATTTAAATATTACTCTTATTTTTGACATGCTTTATTTTCAGAATTAAATTATGGTATTAATAAGTCAATTTTAAAAAACTTTCTTAAAAAACTTTTTATATCAAATGTTAGTATAAGTGTAATGTTTTTAATCAAATTTTCATTTCTAAATGCTAAAAAAAAAACCCTTTTTAAATAAACTGGCTAAAAATTATTTAAAACTACTTTCTTAAAATGTAAAATATCGGCTATATATAACTGTAATTAAAATTAATTTTTAATTAGTTTTGTTGGAATAGTTTTAATAAATATATTTTTACCATTATTAGTATTGCAAAGCTTATTCCCTTTCACCAACATTGATTAAATATGCGCACCGGAAAAAAAGCGCATGATTTGAATGAGTTTATTTTTTTAGTTGAGGGGGGGGGCGTGAAATTAAAAATGTGAGAAACAAGTGGGCGTCCAAAAGTGCGTAAACTGAGGTACATTAGAGTATTTTGTATTTATCTCTATTGAAAATTGCTATTCAGATAACTTTTCCAGTAGCCCCATGGCGGTCCGAAACGCCTCATTGCCCTTTAGCTTTTTATAAAGTTTTTTTTTTTTTTTTTTTTTTTTTAATACAAATAAAAGAAATTACTCTTTCGGATGCCCACTCCTTTCTTATATTTTTTATTTCAAGCGCCAACCCCCAACCAACCAACCAACCAACCCACAATTATCGAAAAAAATAAACCCCTTCAATATTGTGCGTTTTTTTTCAGGGGCGTTTTTTCCCGCCCACCGAAATGAATAGAACCCACCATGGCCGAGTGATTGACACTGAACATAATAGATTGCTTTAGTGTGTCAGTCCAGGGTTCTGGTCTACCGCGCGACTGTCAGTCTAACAATCTATAGTTTCGAGCTATTTTCTTATGTAACGCGAGTACCCGTTAGATTCCCGTGGCTGCGAACCTAATTGTCTGGAGTTTTGGACGACTTTCTCCAGATGCAATTTCTCCATGTATTACGTTGATAAGTAACACATTGGGAAATTAAGCATCTTTACAAGATAATTCATTCAATTTTCATCATATGAAATTAACTTTAATCTTACAGCTTAAAACGTCATGCAACTATTGAACAGTTTACAAAAAAAAAAAATTAATTGCACTAGCGACTCGGAAAAATTTAGAATGTCTCTTTACAACTTGTACTGTGAGCTGTTACAATGAACCTACACTACTGGCCAAAAGTATTGAAGTTTGAGAAATCTAATCATCTTTTCAAGAATAAACCCAGAAAGAATGGACATGAAATTTGCCAGATTTAAATATTTTTGATTATTAGTATAATCGGAAACAATACATCTGAAAATCGCCGAAAAACAAAATTAGAGCTTCAGGAACCCATAATTTAAGATGGCACAGTGAAACACCGAAAAAAGTGTTGTAAAACATCCCATCCTGGATTCCATATCTAAAAGAGTGGCTGTTGTGATCAAAGTCAAGGCTGCTCAGCAACATAATAAATGATCTTTAGTTCAATTGCATTTATTTATTATCCTCTTTTTGCAGAATAACTTGAAATTAATTCTTTATTCCGACGATCCAAAATGGATTATGATTTCTGTAATAATGTATGGATTTTTTATGCTACTTTTTAATAAATTAAATAATTATTTTTGTTCTTTAACTTAATGCTATCGTGTCTTTGAAGTAATTAATGTGATATGTTGACATTAAAAAATATCAATTATATTGATTTTTCTTTTTGACGAGGAAGAGGGGGCTTAATCTTAAAAAGAGTTAGATTTCTGTAACTTGGAATACTTTTGGCCATTATTGTTAAAGAATTACAGAACAGAATACTCAGGAAAAATGCTAAACGTAGAGATTTTCGCAATATTTCGAAAAACGGTTAAATTATCAGCCCATTTTTGAAGACGATTTGTTTGCTTATGAATTTTTTTTTCTGCCAGTTGCATTGCATGTGACATAGCGCTTTAATGTTTGTGCCAGTCCATAGTGCATCGGGTGAAGAAGCATTATTATTATTACTACTATTATTATTTTCGGGCATTTAACATCACTGGTTAATTTTTAAAGCTGTTCAAAAGTTCTGTAACGGCGATTACTATTCAGGTAGAACAGCTTAAAAAAATAAAGAAATTCAAAGAGCACATACTAAATTATCAGTATTAGAAATTTGAAAATAATTCTGTAACTTAATATGCAACTGATTCATAAATTAAATTACTATTTTTCTATAAAAGGGGGAAAACATACGCAAAAGTAGATTGTTTTAAAATATCGGTTTTCGTGCATACTTGTCTTTCTTTAGGAAAGTAACTATCGAGCAAGTGAAGTCTGTCTCAGAAAATACACTGATCTTTCTAGTGTTCGATATTCTGTTGGATTTTTGAAGTACAGGTATTTCTTTGCACAACAGAGCGTCCAAGCACATCTGGCTGATTATAGCTGGGCTGTTTTCTGGGAAAATCCTTGGGAGGGAGGAGAAGCGCTAATTGATCGTCTCTCGCGGAGATTTTTCGGAAGACTGGATACAACGATGCAATTTTCAACCGATCCCTCGCCCCCGTGGATAGAGAAAGAGAGTGTACGGGAAACTTCCCCAAAGATGGGGGTAGACATTTTTTTCGAGGAAAATCCAGTACACGCTAGATCTGTGGTCCATGATGAACGTTTCGATCGTCCGCCATCTTGCTGGTATTTAAGTCGAGCGATGGCAACGGCTGCCCTTTTTTCAGCATTGGGAAAGGGCTGCGCCTCAAAGGGTTAAAAAATAAATTGCCGATGACTTAGATTTAAGGGGACATAGTACCTTTAAACTTCTGAAAAATCAATTTTTAAAAAATAGTTTTAAAAAATAACTCTGATAGTTAGGAATATATTAAAGCAAACCGCGTCAAAATCGAACTAAAATTACGCCCGCAGCAATCAAAAGCAATAAAGCTAACATGGACTTTTCCTATAAAAACAGGATAAAGAAACTTGATTTTCTCAGTTGCTGATTTTTGCACGTTCCCACAAGATTTAAAAAAAAGTTATAAATGGAAAGTTATAAAATTTTACATATAGGTTGTATGTATATATACTTATTCTCTGAACCTCAAATTTGATAATGGGACCAATATATTTTATTTTATAACATGATATGTCATAAAAATTTCCATAATTTTAAAATTCTGTCATTCATCATGTTATAAAAAAAAATATTTTTGTCCCAAAATGAAATCTGAGGCTCAGTGAATAAAGATCTATAGGTACAACCTATATGTAAAATTTCATAAATTTCGATTCATAATTTTTTATAAAATCTTGTGGGAAAGTGTAAAAATCAGAAACTGAGAAAATCAAGTTTCTTTACAGTGCGTTTAAAGGGAAAGCCAATGTTAGCTTTTTTGCTTTTAATTGCTGCGGGCATAGTTTTCGTTGGATTTTGGTGCGGTTTGTTTTAAAATATTCCTGACAATCGGAATTATTTTTTAAAATTATTTTTGAAAAATCGATTTAAACGTTCATCGCGTGCCACAGATCTAGAGACCCATTTTGACGACAGCTGGCTGTGCGGCACAGCCAGCTGTCATCATAAAAGGGTCTCTAGATCTGTGGCACGCGATGAACGTTTCGATCGTCCGCCATCTTGCTGGTAGTTAAGTCGAGCGATGGCAACGGTTGCCCTTTTTTCAGCATTGGGAAAGGGTTGCGCCTCAAAGGGTTAAAAAATAAATTGCCGATCACTTAGATTTAAGTCAACCGAGAAGCACTGGTTCCTGGTCAGCTGCCGCAAGAACGTGCACATAAGAATGCTCCGGCACGGCACAATCTGCCATTTTTTAAGTTGACCGCAATTAAGAGAAGGAACTTTCTAATTCTTCAGCAATAAAGTTCAGCGGGGAGGGGCTGTGTAACAAGGGCAGTTCATGAACTTTGATAAAGAAAAAGAAATAAAAGTTTCAAAGAACAAGGCCACTTCTAGTTTTTCTCTTTCTGTGAGATGCATAACTTTCTTTCCTTCATTTTTTTTCTCAAAGAATTTTTCAAGGGCAGGTGGTAAAAGCTGTGATACACACATGCGTAGATAATGGATGTCGTATAGGGCAGGGATGGGCAAACTTTTTCGGTATCGGGGCAATCAATCAAAAAAAAAAAATAAAAGTTTGGCGGGCCAAGATAAATTTTTCTAAAATTTGAAAAACAATGTACAAGTATTATAATTTAAATATGTTAATGAGCTGAATGAAATTGCAATTTCTTTTTTTAAAGTTCCTTATATTGAGGTTCTAAGTCTGATGCACTGATTCTAAGGAACGAGGCTCAATACTCATCTGCCAGTCTACTTCTGAAAGAATTCTCTCTAAGGTTCATTGTTGAAAACACTTGTTCACATATATAAGATGAAGCAAGCATAGCACTGATTTTCTGGGCCTGAGATATTAATTTGGGAAACTTACTTTCGATCATGATTTCTAAAACTCTAACTTTGACCTATTTAGAAACAACTGCTTGAGATGATTGTTAGATTGCAATTCAATTCATTCAAGCTGCAAATCGGACCTCACTGCTTTACAATTTACGTAGAAAGGCATTAAAAATATCCAATTGTGTTTGAATGGTTAATGAAATCTTGAAATCTGCGTTCGAACTCAAAATGCACTTTTTTCAAGCCATCGTCATAATTCTTAATATGGATATATAATATATAAATATATATATTCTTTCAATTTCCGTCGGGCTGGCAAATTAAAATTCCATCCGCGGGCCGTAGTTTGCCCATCCCTGTCGTAAGGTGAGAGGGGCGCTCCAGGTCCCTCCTCGCATTTAGGAGGGTATGAGAAGGTAAGACGAGGTAAACTGAGACTGTGACAAGAACATTCAACAATAAAGTTGTGTCAAAAGTGAGCTTTCAACTTTTTGTTCGAGTGGATGATGGAACTTTTTTTGCTACTGAAGAAGAGTGACCGTTTTGTACTGCCGAAACGATGGCTTTATCGACATTTTTAACCCTTTGAGGCGCAACCCTTTCCCAATGCTGAAAAAAGGGCAGCCGTTGCCATCGCTCGACTTAACTACCAGCAAGATGGGGGATCATCAGCAGTGCCGCACAGCCAGCTGCGTCAAAAAAGGGTCTCTAGATCTGTGGCACGTGATGAACGTTTCGATCATTCGCCATCTTGCTGGTAGTTAAGTCGAGCGATGGCAACGGCTGCCCTTTTTTCAGCATTGGGCAATCTATCCAGCTGTTATCGCATTCTTCCATTTTTCAGGAGATGTCAGTGCTGTTAAAAAGAATCGTGACCATTTTTTTACGGGAAATGACGCGCTAAAAAGCAAAGGATTCTCATGGAGCTATGTCACCCGCAACTATTTTTATAGAAATGAAATCTATTCTTCGTGATTGGCAATAGTCAAAACGTCAGACGTTGGTATTCCTAGAGCGGGAACACTGCGCGTTAAAGGGTTAACGCCATCAAAGTGCTTTCGTAACTTTTAAGTGTAAATTGCAGTTTCATTTTTTTATGCGTGTTATTTTACAGTTTTATTTTTTTTTTCAGAAATTAGTTCGAAAAAAATAATGTGACTGTCGGACTAAAGTACGAACAAAAGAATTGTGTCAGGGACTTGAAAAAATATTTAGAAAGCCTCTTCACAAGATGCTGTACCCTGCATTGTACCGATGTGTACGGATTGTAAACAATGAGCCTGAATCATTTGTGTAACTTTCAAAACAAAAAAAGCTGGAAAATCCTATATTTTGTGTTACTTTTGAAGACGTTTTGTTATAAAATTCCATGTTCCAGAAATTTTTCTAACATAAGTCAGAGATTCTTCATTGAACTAAGTGGAAAGCGCAGTTTGTGAAGAAACAACCTGAATTTTTTCAAATTCCCAAATTTCAAATTACAGTTTTAAGGGGGTGAGGGAATGCAAGTGTTCGGATATGTATTTTCAGTCTAATATAATCCTTATTAATTTACTTTTTTGCCATTAAAACAAAAATATTTGAATGCTTTACAGTAACTTGGAGGAGAGAGAAAAATCCAGGTTTAACCTGATTACTTCTATCTTTGTGAAGATGAACAAAGGGCGGAGTTCCCCCTTACGTGCTCAGCGCTGTTTCTTCGATTTCGTCTCTGATCAGTGACTGAAGAGTAGAAGCAATGATGAGAACAGAATACGGGAATCTGGGCGCATAAGCCATAGTCTGTTAAATTTGGAAAGGACATTACAATCGATACGCTTAGAACGTTATCTTTCTAGAACAAAAAAAAATCAGTTTTAGTTTAAGTAATAGTTAACGTTTCTTAGGGAATAATCGTAAGAAAATTTGTTCAATTAGCTGAATTTCCACTATCTTTTGAAGTAAAACTATAACTTAAGGGGAAAAAAAAGAATGTTTGTTTTTTCAATGTCGTTTTACATAAGACTATTGGGGAAGAACGTAATTCTACGTTAAAAGGGGTCCACAATTAGATGTTACAACAGTCCTAAATACAAATTCAAGCACTGGTCAATCAGTTTTGAATTATACGAGATACATGCACTGCATTCGTTCATAAAGTTACGAATTTTCGGGGCAACCCGCTGTTCTGGAGTTTAGAATAGTTTAAAATTCGTATTCTACTCGTCAGTAGTTAAATTTTGCATTTTGCTGAATCAAAATCTGTTAACTAGAATGCGAGATATGGAGTTTTGGGTGTTTCCCTAATGATTAATATAGCGTTCTCTAGAAATGTCGTGAAATATTGAAGCTAGAGCTTCGTTAACCTCGTACTTGGGGACATAGTTTTTGCGCCAAATTTGGCTATATTTCACCAAAAAGTCACCAAGCTTGGCGAAACTTTGGACATTTGGCAAGATTTTTCCAATGGGCTTGTAAAGTTTGTTTTCCTGCATTAACATACATAATAGCCTAATATTACTCTTCTACTACGCAATCAAAATCGAGATTGTTATACAACATTCCGCAGATAGCTATTTTCAGGAAGCTTCCCCAGTGTTCGTTGTAATCTATAAAAGCAGCGCTGGTTGCCCATTTCAGTTTAGAGTTTCTCTTATGAGGGAGAGATGTCCGTAAGAGCTTAAGGCTTTGTATTGACGCTATAGAAGCGCTATTTTCGCTTGTCTTTGTCACGATTATGTATTGATTAATTAAAATTGTCACGATTATTTTTAACAGCACTGACATCTGCCGAAAAATGGAAGAATGCGAGAACAGCCGGATAGATTGTCCAATGCTGAAAAAAGGGCAGCCGTTGCCATCGCTCGACTTAACTACCAGCAAGATGGCGGACGATCGAAACGTTCATAGATCGTCGCGGGAGTTAAGTCGAGCGATGGAAACGGCTGCCCTTTTTTCAGCATTGGGAAGGGGTTGCGCCTCAAAGGGTTAAAACACAAACACAATTCATTCAGAAAATTTGAAAATATATGTAAAATAAAAAATGCTAATAAAAAAAATTTAAATTGGGACATTTTTGTATAAAAATAAAAATTCTGTCCTCCCCGCCCCGTCATCCTTTGGGGCCCGGGCTAGGGGCTATTAGGCATAGTAGAAAATCAGCCTTTTCATACGTAGGCATTCGCAGACATTCACAAAACATTACCTAGAAACTTGTTAAAGAAATAGTTAAAATTTCGTAGATCACTCCACAACCAAAATGGATTCACAGTGAGTCAAAATACATTGTACAGGCATATATAAAAACAATTTTACTTATGTACACCCTTCAAAAAAAGTATTTGAGCTAGAGAGAATTTTCCTATTTTAGATTTGCGAATAATAATTGAGATTTTGAAAAACGCACAAACTTGATAGAAATATAGAACGTCATATTTATACATAGCCTAATTCATATTCTTTGATAAATAATTTTTAATATACGAAACCAACGTAGGAAATTTCTCTCTTGCTCGAATACTTTTTTTGGAGAGTGTAAATACAGTAGAGAGTTTTAGAGATGACAGAGAGAAACCTTTCTAAATAAATTTAGAAATGGTCAAAATCTGAAATACGTAAATTTTTGCACTTGCAATACTTCCTTTAATTCGTACAAGAAAGAAAAACAGAAAACAAAAAGAACATACGAAAATGGACAGGATGGTAATAAAAATTAAATAATTAAATAATTGCTGGATGGTAATAAAAATATTGATGCATAGCGGGTGCGTTTTTTTTTAATGATGCACGGTGTGTTGGGAAAAAGTGGCCGTTTCATTTGAAAATTTCGAATTTCTCTAACTCTATCTATAACTGTAACGGTAAACTCCATTTCGTCATCGTACATAGAATCCCAAGCTCATCTTAATAACTATTTCCGAATCTCAAAAACAGCTGCTAGAGATCCATATATCAGTATTTTTGAAGTAAAACTTCTTTAGGCGCAACTAGGGGGTAACTCAGATTGTTTTTCTGACGGAAGTAACGCTCAGTAAAGGAAGTGACGTATCTTATATAATAAAATCCGAGAGTAAACATTGTATGTAGGTAGGTAGGTTTGTGTCCACCGATGTTTTTGCGCGCGTCTCTCGATCGCATTGCGCCGAGACGGTTGGTTGCAGACCTACCGAATTTTGCGTACGGCTTCACTGGGGCAGATCCTAAGACGCCTCAGAGCGATTTTTCCGAAATTCGAATTCGAAAATGTTTTATTTTGTGTTTTGTCCGATTTTTAGCGATTTTTCTTGCATAATACGTAATAACGCCGGCCATTGCACTCGCAATAAAACGATATTTGCATCATCGGATAGAGGAGAAAATTTTCTTTCGAAAACAGTTTGTTTTGACTATGTAACATATTTTGCCGATTTAGGGGAATTTTTAAAAATAATTTCTCTTTTGACGACGTTTGCGTAAAAATAATTTTAAAACTGTTGCATCTTTCATTCTATCTGTCATAACTTTTTTATATTTCGTCAAAAGACGGAGCATATATTTCGCCCACTTTTAAAAGAAGAACGGAGGAAAAATATAAATTAGGAGATTTTTTACGAATTTTTATGTAAAGAGGGATTTTGAATTCAATAAAAGCTGTTTCAAGATTTCGGTATATCTTCCGCTATGGTTGTCTGGGAAACAGTAACAATGAATAAAATTGCCATTTGAAAAACATAAATAAAATGACTTTAATATAACTGATTTTCCACATGTAAAATCTACGTCATTTTGATCTAACGAGATTAAAACGATATTTGCATCATCGGATAGAGGAGAAAATTTTCTTTCGAAAACAGTTTGTTTTGATTATGTAACATATTTTGCCGATTTAGGGGAATTTTTAAAAATAATTTCTCTTTTGACGACGTTTGCGTAAAAATAATTTTAAAACTGTTGCATCTTTCATTCTATCTGTCATAACTTTTTTATATTTCGTCAAAAGACGGAGCATATATTTCGCCCACTTTTAAAAGAAGAACGGAGGAAAAATATAAATTAGGAGATTTTTTACGAATTTTTATGTAAAGAGGGATTTTGAATTCAATAAAAGCTGTTTCAAGATTTCGGTATATCTTCCGCTATGGTTGTCTGGGAAACAGTAACAATGAATAAAATTGCCATTTGAAAAACATAAATAAAATGACTTTAATATAACTGATTTTCCACATGTAAAATCTACGTCATTTTGATCTAACGAGATTAAAACGATATTTGCATCATCGGATAGAGGAGAAAATTTTCTTTCGAAAACAGTTTGTTTTGATTATGTAACATATTTTGCCGATTTAGGGGAATTTTTAAAAATAATTTCTCTTTTGACGACGTTTGCGTAAAAATAATTTTAAAACTGTTGCATCTTTCATTCTATCTGTCATAACTTTTTTATATTTCGTCAAAAGACGGAGCATATATTTCGCCCACTTTTAAAAGAAGAACGGAGGAAAAATATAAATTAGGAGATTTTTTACGAATTTTTATGTAAAGAGGGATTTTGAATTCAATAAAAGCTGTTTCAAGATTTCGGTATATCTTCCGCTATGGTTGTCTGGGAAACAGTAACAATGAATAAAATTGCCATTTGAAAAACATAAATAAAATGACTTTAATATAACTGATTTTCCACATGTAAAATCTACGTCATTTTGATCTAACGAGATTAAAACGATATTTGCATCATCGGATAGAGGAGAAAATTTTCTTTCGAAAACAGTTTGTTTTGATTATGTAACATATTTTGCCGATTTAGGGGAATTTTTAAAAATAATTTCTCTTTTGACGACGTTTGCGTAAAAATAATTTTAAAACTGTTGCATCTTTCATTCTATCTGTCATAACTTTTTTATATTTCGTCAAAAGACGGAGCATATATTTCGCCCACTTTTAAAAGAAGAACGGAGGAAAAATATAAATTAGGAGATTTTTTACGAATTTTTATGTAAAGAGGGATTTTGAATTCAATAAAAGCTGTTTCAAGATTTCGGTATATCTTCCGCTATGGTTGTCTGGGAAACAGTAACAATGAATAAAATTGCCATTTGAAAAACATAAATAAAATGACTTTAATATAACTGATTTTCCACATGTAAAATCTACGTCATTTTGATCTAACGAGATTAAAACGATATTTGCATCATCGGATAGAGGAGAAAATTTTCTTTCGAAAACAGTTTGTTTTGATTATGTAACATATTTTGCCGATTTAGGGGAATTTTTAAAAATAATTTCTCTTTTGACGACGTTTGCGTAAAAATAATTTTAAAACTGTTGCATCTTTCATTCTATCTGTCATAACTTTTTTATATTTCGTCAAAAGACGGAGCATATATTTCGCCCACTTTTAAAAGAAGAACGGAGGAAAAATATAAATTAGGAGATTTTTTACGAATTTTTATGTAAAGAGGGATTTTGAATTCAATAAAAGCTGTTTCAAGATTTCGGTATATCTTCCGCTATGGTTGTCTGGGAAACAGTAACAATGAATAAAATTGCCATTTGAAAAACATAAATAAAATGACTTTAATATAACTGATTTTCCACATGTAAAATCTACGTCATTTTGATCTAACGAGATTAAAACGATATTTGCATCATCGTATAGAGGAGAAAATTTTCTTTCGAAAACAGTTTGTTTTGATTATGTAACATATTTTGCCGATTTAGGGGAATTTTTAAAAATAATTTCTCTTTTGACGACGTTTGCGTAAAAATAATTTTAAAACTGTTGCATCTTTCATTCTATCTGTCATAACTTTTTTATATTTCGTCAAAAGACGGAGCATATATTTCGCCCACTTTTAAAAGAAGAACGGAGGAAAAATATAAATTAGGAGATTTTTTACGAATTTTTATGTAAAGAGGGATTTTGAATTCAATAAAAGCTGTTTCAAGATTTCGGTATATCTTCCGCTATGGTTGTCTGGGAAACAGTAACAATGAATAAAATTGCCATTTGAAAAACATAAATAAAATGACTTTAATATAACTGATTTTCCACATGTAAAATCTACGTCATTTTGATCTAACGAGATTAAAACGATATTTGCATCATCGTATAGAGGAGAAAATTTTCTTTCGAAAACAGTTTGTTTTGATTATGTAACATATTTTGCCGATTTAGGGGAATTTTTAAAAATAATTTCTCTTTTGACGACGTTTGCGTAAAAATAATTTTAAAACTGTTGCATCTTTCATTCTATCTGTCATAACTTTTTTATATTTCGTCAAAAGACGGAGCATATATTTCGCCCACTTTTAAAAGAAGAACGGAGGAAAAATATAAATTAGGAGATTTTTTACGAATTTTTATGTAAAGAGGGATTTTGAATTCAATAAAAGCTGTTTCAAGATTTCGGTATATCTTCCGCTATGGTTGTCTGGGAAACAGTAACAATGAATAAAATTGCCATTTGAAAAACATAAATAAAATGACTTTAATATAACTGATTTTCCACATGTAAAATCTACGTCATTTTGATCTAACGAGATTAAAACGATATTTGCATCATCGGATAGAGGAGAAAATTTTCTTTCGAAAACAGTTTGTTTTGATTATGTAACATATTTTGCCGATTTAGGGGAATTTTTAAAAATAATTTCTCTTTTGACGACGTTTGCGTAAAAATAATTTTAAAACTGTTGCATCTTTCATTCTATCTGTCATAACTTTTTTATATTTCGTCAAAAGACGGAGCATATATTTCGCCCACTTTTAAAAGAAGAACGGAGGAAAAATATAAATTAGGAGATTTTTTACGAATTTTTATGTAAAGAGGGATTTTGAATTCAATAAAAGCTGTTTCAAGATTTCGGTATATCTTCCGCTATGGTTGTCTGGGAAACAGTAACAATGAATAAAATTGCCATTTGAAAAACATAAATAAAATGACTTTAATATAACTGATTTTCCACATGTAAAATCTACGTCATTTTGATCTAACGAGATTAAAACGATATTTGCATCATCGGATAGAGGAGAAAATTTTCTTTCGAAAACAGTTTGTTTTGATTATGTAACATATTTTGCCGATTTAGGGGAATTTTTAAAAATAATTTCTCTTTTGACGACGTTTGCGTAAAAATAATTTTAAAACTGTTGCATCTTTCATTCTATCTGTCATAACTTTTTTATATTTCGTCAAAAGACGGAGCATATATTTCGCCCACTTTTAAAAGAAGAACGGAGGAAAAATATAAATTAGGAGATTTTTTACGAATTTTTATGTAAAGAGGGATTTTGAATTCAATAAAAGCTGTTTCAAGATTTCGGTATATCTTCCGCTATGGTTGTCTGGGAAACAGTAACAATGAATAAAATTGCCATTTGAAAAACATAAATAAAATGACTTTAATATAACTGATTTTCCACATGTAAAATCTACGTCATTTTGATCTAACGAGATTAAAACGATATTTGCATCATCGGATAGAGGAGAAAATTTTCTTTCGAAAACAGTTTGTTTTGATTATGTAACATATTTTGCCGATTTAGGGGAATTTTTAAAAATAATTTCTCTTTTGACGACGTTTGCGTAAAAATAATTTTAAAACTGTTGCATCTTTCATTCTATCTGTCATAACTTTTTTATATTTCGTCAAAAGACGGAGCATATATTTCGCCCACTTTTAAAAGAAGAACGGAGGAAAAATATAAATTAGGAGATTTTTTACGAATTTTTATGTAAAGAGGGATTTTGAATTCAATAAAAGCTGTTTCAAGATTTCGGTATATCTTCCGCTATGGTTGTCTGGGAAACAGTAACAATGAATAAAATTGCCATTTGAAAAACATAAATAAAATGACTTTAATATAACTGATTTTCCACATGTAAAATCTACGTCATTTTGATCTAACGAGATTAAAACGATATTTGCATCATCGTATAGAGGAGAAAATTTTCTTTCGAAAACAGTTTGTTTTGATTATGTAACATATTTTGCCGATTTAGGGGAATTTTTAAAAATAATTTCTCTTTTGACGACGTTTGCGTAAAAATAATTTTAAAACTGTTGCATCTTTCATTCTATCTGTCATAACTTTTTTATATTTCGGCAAAAGACGGAGCATATATTTCGCCCACTTTTAAAAGAAGAACGGAGGAAAAATATAAATTAGGAGATTTTTTACGAATTTTTATGTAAAGAAGGATTTTGAATTCAATAAAAGCTGTTTCAAGATTTCGGTATATCTTCCGCTATGGTTGTCTGGGAAACAGTAACAATGAATAAAATTGCCATTTGAAAAACATAAATAAAATGACTTTAATATAACTGATTTTCCACATGTAAAATCTACGTCATTTTGATCTAACGAGATTAAAACGATATTTGCATCATCGTATAGAGGAGAAAATTTTCTTTCGAAAACAGTTTGTTTTGATTATGTAACATATTTTGCCGATTTAGGGGAATTTTTAAAAATAATTTCTCTTTTGACGACGTTTGCGTAAAAATAATTTTAAAACTGTTGCATCTTTCATTCTATCTGTCATAACTTTTTTATATTTCGGCAAAAGACGGAGCATATATTTCGCCCACTTTTAAAAGAAGAACGGAGGAAAAATATAAATTAGGAGATTTTTTACGAATTTTTATGTAAAGAAGGATTTTGAATTCAATAAAAGCTGTTTCAAGATTTCGGTATATCTTCCGCTATGGTTGTCTGGGAAACAGTAACAATGAATAAAATTGCCATTTGAAAAACATAAATAAAATGACTTTAATATAACTGATTTTCCACATGTAAAATCTACGTCATTTTGATCTAACGAGATTAAAACCCCTTTCAAAACTCAATCAAAATAACGGGCTCACAAACAAAACATACGCCACGCACGAAATTTTTCCCTATTTTATATTACGTTGCCAGAAAAAGAATTGAATGCTGCTTTTTCAACGACGTATTATCCAGCATTATTTTCGATATAATTTTTAAACGGGACACGTTTTCTAATCGCAGATAATATTTTACGTGCTAAATACGCCAATCTGACAAGAATTATGCATAAAAATGTATGGAGAGCTGTTTTAATGGCAGCCAGAAAGTGAAATGATTATCGTTTATACTAATGCGTAAATTGCAAAGAATCACCAAAGAATAAAAAAATTCATTAGTGGCAAATATCTAAACCGTTTCTTTAAATTAAACATTAAAGATGGAAAAACGAAAATATATTGGTATCAGTAAAGGATACTATAAGTAATAGTTATTAGATATGCTAGGGCAATATTGATCAAAGCACAACATACCGCTTTCATAAATATTTCGTGAAACTGTTCGTTTCTTTTCGTTTCTCAACAGCCATCTTACATCACAGCTAACTAAACATTAAATAATTCTAAGTCGCGTTAATATATCCCGCGGTAATTTCAACAGAAAATTCTGCATCTGAACTTTTTTTTTCTTGGAGATTCTGGTTTTGTCACAAGTAGTTATGATCACATTTTAGGAAAATGTTCGGCTTTAGGAGAACGGGTACGCAGCTAGTATGTCATATACTCCACGCTGACCCTGAAAAAGAAGAACCACAGTAAAACCTACCTTTTCGACCGCTCTGCTGCTTTCGAGGACTTCATCCTGTAAAAGTACGCGGAACCTGCTAGGGAAAGAAACGGCGATAAAAACAGTCAAGTGCCGTATCTTTCAGACATCAATCTTTATATATCAATTTTATAAATCAATAAGCGTTGCGAAGGTACATCCAGCACATTTAATCCCAACCTCACAGGAGGTTCTCGATAATCCTTATTTTTAGAAGAAGAATATACATGGTTTTGGAAAAGTACAAAGAACGGACCCAAGCTACAAGCAATCCCAAACAATAGACAGAACCCGCAGTTTAAAAACATGGATACAGAATAATAATTCGAAACCTACCAGCAGACGAAATCAACGCTTAAGAACACTGTGATAGAAAAACACAAAAAAAATTTACACTACCTGCATTCGAACCCAACAAACAGAGGAAAACATCAGTTAAAGGACACATTTGAAGTATAATACTAGACTATGGACATTCCCCCATTCAATCGCAACCTCCAGACGGAACAATGGTATAAGAATAATACTACAACATGGGCACTTCATGGATTCTAAGTAATTATCATGAATTACCGATGATTCTTACTGGAGAGTTTAATGTTAATTTTCGCTCTCAAGAATCTCAGCCGTTAGTTGATTTTTTAAAAGGAAAATTGGATCTAACTATGAATACTTCTCGACTTCAATCAACAACACGTTTCGGTACAACGATAGATTTCTGTATTTTCAAGAAAATTAGCAAATTTAGAGAGTAAAATTTATGTTCCACATTAGTTACCACAAACCTATAATTTCATACATATAAAATTCAAGTGACATTCAAGTACCTATTTCCAATGAATAATATGAATATATTATTTATATAATCTTTGTAAAGTACATGAATAATAAATATAATTAAATTATAATATGATATTTATTTTAAGTTAAAGTTTAATCATTTCAGTGGTGATATGTGTCGTAAACGTCAGAAGTTTTACTTCAATCGCGCGTAAAGATTACACGCACACACTTTTTTTTTTTTTCGCTATCCTGTATAATGCTCCCCACACCCAAAATAAATAAAAAATAAATAAGTCATTAGACAGGGATATAATATTACTAGTTATTTATAGAATTGACACACGAATACCTTTTTCATGTATTTTAAGCATGCAGTTAAAAGTTATTATCTTCTGGAAAAATATTACTGTTTAATTACTTCCATTTATACCAAAAAACACGAATAAAAAGTTTTTGTTTTCTAGAAACTTCATATGACATTAAAGTTATTAATATCTAAACTCTTTCTGCGGTCATCGTGAGTTCAGAAATAAACTAAAACATACGGAATTCAGTCTGAAATAGTAAAACAGGAATATGACTGTTTCTCTTCATTACGTGGCAATGACTCTTTTATTCTTATTTTTCCATAAATGGAAAATTTTTATTTATCTGTTTACTTATTTTGCAGCCAAATGCTATTTTGAGAGGTTGTTGAGCTATCTTTTCTTGCGATAAAAACAAGATTGCAATAAGGTGTAAGGGAAATTTGACCGGACGTTTCGAAGCCGCACATATGAGGTGTTTTAAACGCTGGAATTCAATTAATTCTTTTCACCGAGGGTTCGTAAAGATTCTTGACTTAAGATTATTATTATTTTTTTTTAAAGCTGTGATTTTAATAAAATTGTTTGAGGTGAATGGAACGCGCATTTGATTTGAGGATTTCTTTTTTAGCTACAAATTGGGAATCACTTTAAGGTTTAGTGCGATTATTCATTAATTTAAACCATTAAATTGTTTGAAATAACTGATGTGTATGCCATTTTACGTGAGAAACCGCGAAGTTATAAACAATTTTAAAACTCATTGAAGTCTGTAGTTCGAATAACCAAAATCTTTCAAAGTTTTTGATTAGAAAATTTTTTTAAAATCTTAAGTGACTCCACTCGACTTTCCGAACGCTTATTCTACTACTATTACTAATCGTTTAAAACGAATTTATTAAAACTTGATAAATTTTAATAAATTTGATTCAACTCAATCGGATGTTATGTTCAGATGCTAGTGCACTTCATTTTGAGTATTTAGACCGCAATGTATAAGAATACCTTTTTGCAGCCGTGTAAAAAACTGTAAGCCCAACACACACCATACTGTATTACAATACGTAAGACAGTGACCTCAGCATATTTATGAAGGCAATTTTTGTGATTATGAACTTTTCTGAGAGTTGCATGAGACATACAGCTTTACTGTTAGTATCTATCTATCTATCTATCTATCTTTCTATATAAATAAAACAGAGTGTAAAATGTCCGTTTGTCTGTCTGTGTCTCGCGTAGCTCCGAAACGGGTGATCGTAGACCTACCAAATTCTGTACGGAAATTCTCCAAGACGGGTCTCGACACACCTCGAAGCGATTTTTTCAAAATTCGAATTAGAAAATGTTTTATTTTATGTTTTGTCCGATTTTTAGCGATTTTTCTTGCGTAATACATAATAACGCCGGTAATTGCACTCGCAAGAAAACGATTTTTACATCATCGTATAGAGGAGAAAATTTTCTTTTAAAACTGTTTGTTCGGACTGTGTAACATAATTTGCAGATTTTTGGGAATTTTTCAAATAAAATTAAATTGGACGCTGACTTTCGTAAAATATTTTTAAAACTGCTGCATCTTGAATTCTATCTGTCATAACTTTTTTATATTTGGGCAAAAGACGGAGCACACAATTCGCCCACTTTTAAAAGAAGAACGGAGGGAAAATATGAATTAGGAGAATTTTTACGAATTTTTAAGTAAAGAAGGATTTTCATTTCAGTAGCACCTGCTTCGGTTTGATATCTTGCGGTTTGGTTGTCATGGATACAGTAACAATGATTAAAATTGCCAGTTGAAAAAAATAAATAAAAACGGGTCCCGCGAGCAGACGATTTCTTTGCTTGGCTCGATTTCCTTTTATAAATACTGGATTTATTTGCGAGAAGAAAAATTAAACTGAGAAAAAGAATTTTAAAGCCTTCATAAATAGCGCAGTCTTATCTCTTTTCTTTTTGTAAAGGGTTGCAAGAGAGGGTGACGTATTTTTAAAATAAAAAAAAGAAAATGTCCATTTCATGTAGTGTCTGAGGTATTTAACGCTAAAACGTGAACCTAAAAGACAGCATGTCTGAGGAAATAAGACATTTTGAAAAGTGAGAAGTTCACTGCAAATGGTCCATTTGCATTTTTTTGATACCGAATGACGCTGACATTTTTTTTTTTTTTTTTTTTTTTGTGTGTGTGTGTGTGTCATTATATTGCAATGATCTCAGGTTATTTCATATATGACGCAAATTTTAAGTCAAGAGTGAAATAATTTTGCTTTTTCTAGATTCCACATCACTGGAATTAATTCGAATTACACATGTGAGGAAATTTTTCGTTTCCTACCGTGCGAAGAACGGGCACGCAGCTAGTTACTTCATAATATATTTGGTGAAGAAGCATTGTTCATTTTTTCAAGTGTTTACATCACTGATTTGTTTTTAAAGCTGTTCAAAAGTTCTATGACGTCGATCGCTCTCCATGTAGAACAAACACCTTCATAATTCATAGAATTTCAACAACAATTTCATAATTCATGCAAAAGTTTTTGAACGTTTAAAAACTAATCTGGGGCATTCTTTTTTTGAGTCGTTGATTTTTCATTTAAAACTGCATTTATAGAACATTTTTTTTTCTTACTATAATTAAAAACTCCCTTGAGTGCATCTCGTGTGCACAGTCCATTATGCCGTAGTAGGTGCCAATCTGCTCACTTGTTTTAGTTGCAGAATACTGTTTTGTTAGGGAACTTTAACCCTCCCCCTCCCCTGTATAGGCGCACGAAATATTCAGAGTTTCTATACACAATTTGTCTAGTACATTTTTACAAAAAAAAAAAGCTTATATGCTAGAAGTCAAAGCCCGTTCTGGGGGAAATAAGAACGAGCGCTAGAAAAGCAATTGGAAGAAAATACGTCTACTGTCAATCTATTTAACCCATTTACGCCTAGCGTCTCTTTTTTGGGACGGCATTATCGCTATCATTCGAAAACGTTATTTATTTTTAATAGCCTTTATTCGCGAGTATTGAACCTCAATTCCACAAAATATTTTAATATGGCAAGTAGGATGTTGACATTTCAATTTTTATACATAACGATTTTAAATGAAATCATCCCTTGTTCAAAAACTTGACATTAGAAATTTATCAATTACTTCTGGTGTTAGCAAAAATCGAAGAAAGTCGCAAAAATATCCAGGCACGAATGGGTTAACCTTAGTCCACCTAAAATAAATAATTTCATGTTCAGTTTTCATTATGCGAACCAAATCGAATTTCTTGCTCTTCTGGAAACGTCCGAAACTTTTCGCCTTAGAACGATTTCCTTTTGTATACACAGCCCCTCTTATATCAATCCTCCAAGCAGACGATCATTTTAACACTTTGCCGTCCTCATGTCTCGTAAAGCATGGCCGCAAAGGTTTCCAATTAGGCAATAGATTAGCTTCTGACCTTCTGTCATGGACTTCGATTCAGAAGGACTTCCATTGGCAATGTTGTTCCTTCCGCGAAAACGGGCCTAACGCCAATTCGGACGCTGCTGCACCATTTGACAGACCTATAGCATAGTGCTTCCATGGAAGAATTTGCGTTTTTATTTTTAAATTAATGGTTTAATTTTTTTTTTCAATTTGAAATGTCTTTTTCTAGCGTATTGCGCAAGTTGTGAGCATTTCGACACCGTGAAAATTTAAATTCACTAAGCCAGCTGTTTAGTGTTAAGCTTTGATTAATATATTTAGTAATTTGTGCGGATACCTCTGATGATGAATAAATTTTCCACATCAGTAGTAAAAAAAAATTTTTTTTCGGGAAAATATATACAAAGGTTATGTTAATAATTAATTAAAAAAATAAATTAAAATGTGTTATTTAAGTTTTTTGTAAAAATAAAGGTTATTATTTTTAAAAATACCGTATATACTCGTGTATAAGCCCACCCGTGTATAAGCCCACCCCCCCAGTTTTCTCCCAAAAATCTTTCATAAATGACTGACCCGTGTATAAGCCCACACTCCCAACTTTAAAAATGTAAAATACTCCCCCTACCAGAATTCGACTGGCTTTCGGTGATCACGTCATTGTTTTGCGACACAGGGTCAACATAATTGGCGCCTTATAGCACTCAAAGACCGGCTTCGAAACTTCTGGAACGAATGGATGGCTTCCGATAATGTACAGACTACAAAGATAGACCATCTAAAAAATACAAAAACTTAAATGTGCTAGATCTTACTTTTGTTTCCATAAAGTTAAATTGGTTGCCCCAAATGCATGGGCACCGGAAGGGGGGAGATTGATATGCCAATTTCCGGGACCATGGTTTTCCCATATACATAGTATACATATTTGCGCGTATGTGTGTAGATGTTTACTGCTCCCTGAACATTGAATTTCCGATGATCAAATTTTGAAATTTTTTTGACCCGTGTATAAGCCCACCCCCCCCACTTTCAATCCAAATTTTTGTCCAAAAAAAGTGGGCTTATACACGAGTATATACGGTAATGTAGGGAAATAGAATATAAGGTTTACCTCTTTTTAGAGCAATAATAAAATTTTAAAATTTATGTATTCTCAAAAACTCTTAGTTACAAATGGGTTATTAAAATAATATTTTTGGGCTATTATCATGAAATGTGAGAAAACAAAACTTCCCATTTTTTAATAAATACTTATTTAATAGTAATCTATAACAGGAAGGGTGAAAATATAAATTTGAATAAAAAATACCCAAATTTATCGGAGGAGAAAAAAAAAGCGTGGACTGTTGAGACACAAAAATAATATACATACAAATTTTACGCAGTACAAATAGCGGCATTAACTTTGTGGATTATCACAATAACGTTTAAATATGCAGACATAAAAGCATTTTCTGCATATTCAACAGCACATACGTCAAAACTTATCAACTGGATTTTATATCTTGAGTACACAATTTTAAAAATTATTAATATTTTTTTTTAGCGTTATAATAAATTGTTTTGTTTTGAAACAAAAAACATAAAATAATATCCTCAAATAAAATTTCCTCAAAAATTTTATTATTAATTCCGTGGAATTAGTTGCACTTATTACCGCCAGATAACAGCATCAGACTTATATATTCCTCATTTGTGAGTTCAGCTTGGTCCATTTTCACAGCATTGCGTTTGCCCTCCTTTTAGACCTCTGTACCTTCTGTTTTCGGCCTTGGAATTCTGTTAGTAAAACGTCAGAAACGGGTCTAATGCTCAAATATATATGGAAAATACTAGTACGCCACTTTGGTGTCGCCGTACGGGATAGTGTTAATGAAAAATAAATTAATCTATGTTATCAGGAAAAACTCTTTAAAAATTAATCGAAATCGGAACTTTCCCTTTGAAGCCCGAAAACCGCGATTTTGCAGCGTGTAATTTGACGTCATGTCAATTTCAGCAAAGCGGACCCCCCCCCCCCTCCAACGACCTATATTTAAAGGCTCCGATGTTTCACCCGATTTACTAAATATTAAGAGACCACGCAAACCTCTATAAGCGACCGCTCTCGGCTCACTGTCCGAAAATTTTCGTGCATTTTTCCAGAAGTAAAGTAAACAAAATCCCATTCCAAACCAATCGTTCCATTGCATATCGACATGTCGATTCGCTCGTCTGGTGTGAATTTCCGTACAATTAGAAATTTCTGTGTGAATTTCGAGGAGGGAAAACGACGGTGTGCTGGGACGTTGAACAGCACACAGCACCGATTCATTTGCAAATCTTGTAGGTTAGAGAAGAGGCATGTCTAAGAAATGAATGATTTTTTACCGTTGGAGCAGCGAACTGATGCGATCGAGTCCCACGAAAAAGGAAAGTTTTAGAGGCAGTGGCGGTTACGGGGTTGTGGAAAAAATTCAAAAAAGAAAATTTTAAAGAAAATAGATTATATTACGGAAAATTCAGTATGTACGAAGACTATAAGGATGAATGATGCTCTTTTGTCGGATGTAAAAAATGAAGTAGAGAGAAGTATTCTCGGAGAGAGGGAAAGAAAAATCTGAAATTTCTAGTGAAACCCAGTGGCGGCTCGTGGGATACAGCAAGTACAGCCGGGCTGCACTTGAAAGTATCAGCACATACTTTTAAAATAATTTATTCTACTAATTTTCCTAAATTCAGATTAGAATTGTGGAATTCCTGCGGTAAATTAAAAAAATCTCCGAAAAAAAAAAAAAAAAAAAAACGTATTGTGGCCGGATCGCTCATTCAGAAAAAAAGCACTTTAATCTTCCCGCAATTCAATTGGGAAAATCTTGGTTCAGCCCAGTGCGCTGAAAAGAAAATTGGCAGCACCGTTGCCATGACAACGGCTACGTAAGCAGCCTCTCCGGCATAGGGAGTATGCAGCTGATACAGCCGATGGAAGATTTTTTAACGGCGGCTGAACTTGAGAACTCGACTAACTCATTGGCTCAGACGAGAAGTGTGGGAGGGGGTAAGGAGAATATATGTTTGGAAAACTCTCGACTTTATAATGCTGAATTTATCAAGAAGGTAAGCCTGAATAGACGCTTATGAATGGACAATTACCCATCAAAGCAGTATTGTTTTTAAGTAAGCAAGAACTGGCATTTAGAGGACATGGCGAGCGAGAAAATTCTTTAAACATGGGAAATTTTAAAGATCTTTTAAAATTATGGATATCTGAATTAAAACAACCTTTTTATGAGAGCATCACTGACCGATTCGCAAGTTTAAAAGAAAGGAGGATTGATTTGACTTATAAAAAATAAGTAAGTTTTCTTTTTTTTTTTCTTTTCTTCTCAAGTTATCGTTACAAAAGAAAATTCTAAGGAAACTTCGAATCAGACACGGATTAATGCAATTTTGAGGATAAGAGCGGCCGGTTGAAATTTATGTCCATTTTATGGAAGTAAAATAGGATCTCTTACATTTTTTATGTAATTTCTTTTTTTTTTTTTTTCCTCGGTGAGGGCTTAATCCGCCAGCTTTCGAATTCAGTAACAAAGATTTTCCAATCCTGTCCGGTGGAAAGGGGGGGGGGGTCATATGCTTCCGGCTGCACTAACAGTTTTGACCACGGGCCGCCACTGGTGAAACCTCTCTGAGCGGCCACCCCACCGTACCGAGAATATTTGGCCGCTCAGAGGGGGTGGCCGCTCTGAAAGGTTTGATTTGCTATTATAAGATAACTGCTATAATGCGTAATATAAACAAATCTGACACATATTCCTTATTTAAAATGACATTTAAAACTTATGTAAAGAGAAACTAGTTCTTTATTTAATGCTTTCTTACAGTTTTTGAAAAAAGGATACAATTTGTGTCTGTTTTAATTTTTTACTTTTTACTGAAACAACCAATTTTTCAAGTTTGTTTTTTACTTTAAAAAGCAAATCTCATCCTTTTAACACCACGAAATTTGAAGTCTTCGTATTGTTTCAAAATCAGATCCTTTTCTTTAATGACTTTGTTGATTTACGTTTTCCCGCAGTTAAATAATTCAGCTAACTTTCTTTCCGATTTGTAACTCAGATCACTGACCAACTAGTAAAATGAAACTGGTGTGAATGGCATTTTTGCTACAATCGACTTCGCAAGTTATTCCTGGGTCTTATATTCGACCATAAACCTTACCTTGATTTTTTCCGCTCAAAATTAAAGCATGGAGTGAGTCGAATTTCCAGAAAAATGAAATGGACGATCCCACTCGGTGGCCGTTCAGAGGGGTTCGGGTGGCCGCTGATAGAGGTTATTTTAAGATTAGGTCTATGAGTCGAAAAATCCGTGCTATAAAAAACTGGCCGTTTAGAGGGGTGACCGCTATACAGGGGTGGCCGCTCGAAGAGGTTTCACTGTATTTTATTAAATAAAATCTAACATTTTAAAACTATGCTTGCATAATTAGTAATGTGTTAGTATGCAATTTCCTTTTTAAAAAATACTTTTTGTCGTTTTTTTTTTCTTTTTTCTATCAAAACCTCTCTTAAAGACCGAGGGTGGTCGCTCCCGAGAAGTTTCACTCTATATTTACTCAAGCCTTTAAATTAATTTCAACTTAATTTAGAATTATAAAAAATATCAATATCTATCCTTTTTTCCCCCGGTTGTACTCAAGTTTTTAAAGCGGGGAAGGCTAAACGTGCTGACGCATGTTTCAAACTTGGTGAATTGCATAATTTCAAGGGGCGCAACGCATCCTTGTGTCTACTTATTGCTTTGAAACAGTCTGAAGATTTTTAAGTAATTTCGTACCTAGAAATATTTTATTTGCTACAGTTCACCTTTTTTTTTTCCACGTGCGGGCATTTGCCGATTTAGGCATTGTCCACTACAACTGGTCGGAGTTTTGGTAGGTTTTCTCCAGATGTAACGTGAATGCGCGTTAGAACCCCTCAGAAAGTCCTCCTACCAAGTCATCCCTCATCTTAGGCAGATACTCCTCGCGCTGGTTTGCCGTAATCACACACAATCACAATCACAATATTTGTCAGAAGGAAAAGCATTGAGCATTCCAAAAATACACTGTCATCAAAAATCGAACAATCTCCGATCCCCTACTAAATATCCGGAAAATTAATTCTAGAATTCTCTTCCTCAAACATGGGTGCCGGAAGAATAGAGAAAGGGGGGGCAATGCCCCCACTGGATTTTTGAATGCAGTGTTTTCCCTTGCTTTTTTGCTCTTTCCAACATGGCAACCATACGCTGAAGTAGCCTTTGCCCCCCCCTGGAGTAGTCTTTTCCCCACCCTGGGAAATATTCTGCCGCCGCCCATGTCCTCAGAACATAAAAATTTCAATCTCGTGTTCGCACGCTATTACTTGTCCTCCCCTATATACAAACTAAAGCCTACCAGCATTCAGATATCTCAACTCTACCTGTAAGAAAACAGTTGGCGCATGATACGACCTGGAAAACCTTATCTGCGGGCGAATATTTTCAACATTTGCTGTAAGTAAGGAATGATAAAGTAAAAAAATTGATTTAAATCGTGTTTTTCAAAAATAACATTATCTCATGGAGACGCACAATGTTATTTAATCCTATCTATTTTACCTCATGAATCAAGTTGTAACGGTTCTACAGAACAGTGTTGGAAATTATTAGGTTGTAACGAAAGTTTCCCGCCACCGCAAACTTCGTCAGCACACAGTTCTCGTTGGCGTATTTGCTGATATTTTGTCAAACGATTTTTGGCATTTGAAAGAAAGAGGTTTACTTTATAACACTGTTTTGTGAAATCTGTAAAAAATATAGTTATCATTAAGTGTAAGGTGTCTCAAATGGAACTATCACTCTAGAGGATTAGAACCATCATTTACTTCCAGTTATGTTGCAAAAAGTCAGCTACATAATATCAACGAATTATGAGTACAGCTTTAAGTACTATTGTTGTATCATGTGACACTGTGCATAGGTTTGGTACCGAAAGTTCAAAAACAGTTATCTAAGGAGTTAGAAGTTAGTATTTCAGGCAGATATGGCGGAAAACTTTCGTTACAACCTGATATTTCCCACACTTACACAAAGTTCAAGCAATTATACTTCAGCGTTAGAATAGTTGCCACATCCGTCAGATTTAAGGGTAGTTAGAAAAACCAAACGGGTACTCTTTTAAACTAGAAGTCAAACCCCGTCGTTTAGGCAATTACAGCGGAAGCTAGATAAAACGCATTTATCGAAAATATGTCTACACTCAATATATTTAATCTTCATCCACCTAACATAAATAACTTCATATACCCAAATCAAATTTCATGATCTTCTGGAAAAGCGCGGAAACTTTTCGCATTCGAAAGATTTCGTTTTGTGTACACAGCTATTCTGATACTCCTGCAGACGATTTATTTGTGAAAAAAAATAAATAAATAAATAAATAAACTATGTAATCTGGAAACACTATTTTAAACGAATTCGAATCCCAATTTTATGACGTCATTTTCTCTTGAAGCAGGTAATTTTGTCATGCAAATGATTCACTTTTTCGACTCTCGGAAATAAAATGGAGCTGTAAAGAGCGAAAAATCGCTTAAAAATGAGGGGACGGGTGGATTTTCAGATTTTTAAAGTAGAGCAGATTGTTTTCTATAATTTTAAATTAAATACGAACCTGAGGGCCATCTTCCAATTTTTTTTTTTTTTTTTTTTTTTTGGGGGGGGGGGGCTACGTGTCTTGCGTGTAATTAAGTATTCCTTGCACATACCTGGTTCTGAATTCAACTAAAACCCCCTTTTTTAAAATTCTCCCGGTTTTCTTACTTTCCCCTTCCTTTTAGCAACTTGCTCCATGTTAAATTTTAGTTCTAACATCCCTGCCTGCGTCGATGGTGCAACTTTTTGCACATTTGAGGAAAAGTGAACCTTTTTTAATAACAGAATCGATCATACTGTGTTTTTTAACTCGCTTCTATTATTTTCACCTTTATGTATTCATGCATGTATGATGAAATGGAATCTTGTAATTCAATTTTTACCCACTTCCAGAGATCCAACAACTTTGCAGGCATATAAAGAATCGATGGCATTAAAACAATATTGAAAATAGTGGACGCAGCATTTGTGGTTCTTTTACAGGTGCACACAAAAGAATTCCTGTTCATTACGCTCAATGGGAAATTCGTCTATTTTGAACAGAACAAAGTTCATACATGTTTCTAAAGATTACAAAATAAGGCCCTTCATTGAAAACATTATTTGTAGTAATCATAGATTTTTCCTAGGGATACTCAAAAGAATTCGAATGCAGTACGGACAGTAGCGTAAGCAGGGGGGATATGGGGGTCACAACCCCCCATGAGGAATTTTTTGCCATACATGTTGCATATTCTTCACTCCCTTATTACACACACGTATACATATATGTGAGTTGCAGTAATCGTAATTCCCTCCCCCTTAAAAATTTCTGGCTACGCCACTGAGTACGGACTATGGCATTTTACATTAAAATATTTCAAGCAAACTACAATACGTATATACGTTTAGAAAGGTTTAATATTCATTTAAAGGATGAAAAAAACATTTAAATTTCTTTTACAGGGTCTCGCCAAATTACATAACTAGTGGTGCTTTTTTTTTTTTTTTTTTTTTTTTTTTAATTCTGATCAAAATTGGATAACAATACATTTAAGAAAGTGGCGTAATTTAAAAGTGTATTTTAGTTTTAAAGAAAACTGTACTACAATTTATTTTATTTATGCATCTTTGATTTCTAAGCTCTTAATTAATTTTAACATTTAGACACCAATTTTTAAAAAAAATGTTCTCACTATCTGAGTTTGAAACCTTGCGAAAACTTTCCGGGTAATAGCAGTTTTTATTTTAAACAGTTTACTTTGGTAAAAAAAAATAAATCATAAAAATTTTGAAGCATATAAATGAATATTGAGGAAATCATTTTGCTAATGTCTGCTTTTCAGCGATAATCAGTAAAATGTACATATAGCGCCATCTATTTTTCATCTCGGAAAATAAATACATTTGGAAACTTTCAGAGAACTATAAGAATTCCTATAAAATCACAAACTTTTATTACGTTTTCTGGAGTTAACACATCATTAATTGTACGAGAATCATTGAAAAACTTACAACTGTTTATAAAAGAATCATAATTTTAAATCCAAAAATTATTTTTCTAAATTTCAAAAGATAATCCCAAAAGACATTACCATACCATACATTGATTGCATTTGGTTTTCCAAAAACATATTTAATTTTTTAAAATTTAAGTAAATAAAATATTTAAATTTTCGAAATTTGCACTAGTTAACACTCATAATCTGTGTTTAAAAGTGGTGCTTCTTTCAAAGATTTTCATTATTTCAACTTCAACTGTGAAATTAAGTAAAACGTGTTGATTTAGTTAATAAATATCGAGTGCACGAAGTAAAGAAAAGATAAAATGAAATAAAATAAAATAAAAATAAAAAGTACAACATTCTTTCACTAAATCATACCTTATTTAGGAAGAGGCGTACAGCCTATGGCCTATCGCAACCTGTTCAAAATTAATTGACGTTCTGCGGCAAGAATTATTGTCTGATAGTTATTAATTTTATTGTTAGTAAACATTGTTATTGATTGCTCTCAATTGCGAATCCAGGCAATGCTCTAGGGAGCTTAAGTCCCTACAATGAAAAAGGAAATTTCTCTACTGTACCATTTTGCTATACTGCACATAATGTATGTACATTCAAGTCAAAAGAGCTTTTTAAAAGAAATTATCCCCCTACTCTGAAACAAAATGGGGTTCGACTGTGCCCGAGTAGATGAGACATTGAACATGATAGACGGCTGACATGTGAAGGTCCAGGGTTCTGGGCTACCCCGCGGCTATCAGTCTAATGGTCTGGAGTTTTGGGAGGTTTTCTCCAGATGTAACGGGAGTACGCATTAGAAATCCTTAAAGGAAGGTCCTCCACCCATGGCATCTTCCCTTAAGGCAAATAGCCTTTGAGTAGTTTTGCCTTAACCACAACCAACCAAGAATTTTTATTCATTCATTTATTTATATATTTTTTAATTTATTTATCTATTTTTAACATAGATATAAATTAGGTCCTCCTAAAAGAAATTTCTGTATATGCCACTAAATAAATGACACATGAAATTATTTATTAGTATGCTTGTCACATAACTCCTGTATAGTTTTGACAACAAACAAAATGTGTCACTGATATGAAGACACCCCCTCACCCAGTAAAAATCACACATTTATTTATTTCTTTAACCCTTTCCGGTGCAAGAACTTTTATTGCATTTTCTCATTTATGCTGATGCCTGGAGTAATAGTTACATTTCTGATGCCAATTTAATGAAGCATGGATAATTTTTCCGTAAAATATCTATAACATTTTTATTAATATGCATGACACTTTACCTCCTAATATCATTTTGTGCAAATTTCATTATTATCTGGTAAATAGATATAGGAAAATTGCCTAATGCTTCTGAAATTTGTGATGTACACCATAAGTAGGTGGCTAGAACGTCTAGACACCGCCTGCGAAATGGATAACCCTTTGAGGCGCAACCCTTTCCCAATTCTGAAAAAAGGGCAGCCGTTGCCATCGCTCAATTTAAATACCAGCAAGATGGCGGACGATCGAAACGTTCCTCGCGTGCCACAGATCTAGAGACCCCTTTTTGACGACAGCTGGCTGTGCGGCGCCGCACAGTCACACAAAAAAGGGTCTATTATGCAATGTGTGCTAGTGTCCATAGGGTGCATTCGATTGAGCTCAAATGGGATATAGGTAGCGATCTCATGACCTGCATAGATTTTGGTGTGTGTAGAGCTTATAGTTTGTTCACAGGCTTGCAGAAAGTGATTCTTACCTATTACGGCCTAAGCCAGCCATCCGTCCGCCATCTTGCTGGTAGTTAAGTCGAGCGATGGCAACGGCTGCCCTTTATTCGGCATTGGGCAATCTATCCAGCTATTCTCGCATTCTTCCCTTTTTCAGCAGATGTCAGTGCTGTTAAAAATAATCGTGATAATTTTTTTGACGTGCTAAAAAGTAAAGGATTCTCGTGGGGAGCTATGTCACCCGCAACTATTTTTATAGAAATGAAATCTATTTTTCGTGACTGGCAACAGTCAAAGCGTCAGAGTTTGGTGTTCCCAGAACTAGAACACTGCGCGTTAAAGGGTTAAAGGTGATGTCTTTAAAATCCTTCGCCTAGGGTTACAATATTGGGTGATGGATGTCCTTATTTTACATATCAAGATAAAGGTCCCAATCTCGCATTCTGCTCGACTAATTTACCTGCAACAAAGTGCAAAATTTAGCTATTCGGCGCGTAGAATACGAATTTTAGCCTAAATTAAACACCCGAAGAGAAAATCAATCGGACATTTCTTAACAATATGGAATATTCAACAAATGACACCAATTAAATAATTTTTGCTGTCAGCTTATAAAACTCAAGGTAATATTTCCTGCCAGCTTCAAAATCTTATTTCGAGCTCTGCTAGAGGAGTTACGAAATACTCAAGGAAAAATGCTTAAACATCTGGAATTTCGCAATACCGCCTTCCTAACAGGTAAACCCCGGGACCATTTTTAAAGGCGAATTTTGTACTTATGATTTTTTTTTCTTTTCTAAAAGTTGCATGAGACTTACAGCTTAACTGTTAGTATTAGTGCAGAGTGTATTGGGTAGCGAAGTATTAATAAGGGTGTTTTACCTGAAATCGATCGTCGTCACAGTACTTCTGAACAGATTCAAAAACAAACCATTGATGTTAAATACTAGAAAAAATTAATAATGCTTTTTCACCCTATATGTAATATGGACTGACACTAACAGTCAAGCTGTATGGCTCATGCAACTTTCAGAAAAAAACGAGCACAAAAATGACCTTCAAACATGGACCAAGGATTTACCCTTTTTTTTTTGGAAATATCGCGAAATTTCGTATGTTCAGCATTTTTCCTTCACAGTTTCGTAACTCGCACAGGTTCATTGTCAGATTCAATTCACAGTGCAACTTGTTAACCCTTTGAAGTGCAACCCTTTGGGAAAGCTAAAAAGAGGACAGCCGCTGCCACCGCTCGATTTAACTACCAGCAAGATGGCGGTCGGTCGAATTTTTGACCGCACAGCCAGCTGTGTCAAAAAAGGGTTTCTGGATCTGTGGCGCGCGATGAGCGATTCGATCCACCGTCATCTTGCTGGTAGGTAAATCGAGCAATGGCAGCGGCTGTCCGTTTTTCAGCATTGGGCAGTCCATCCAGTTGTTCTCCTATATCGACGTTAATTCCATCGTATCTTTCCAGGTTTCATCAGATCCCATCGCTGTTAAAAATAATCCTGACAATTTTACAAATAATCGACCATTTTTTACGGGAAATGATGTGCTAAAAAGTAAAGCATTCTCGTGTAACCATGTCACCCTCGAGTATTTTTTATAGAAATCAAAGTCATTCTTCGTGACTGACAGCGGTCATAACGTCAGAGTTTTGTGTCCTCACGTTGAGGGTGAGGACATTGTGCGTTAACCCTTTGAGGCGCAACCCTTTCCCTTTGTGCGTCAACCCTTCTGCCCTGAAAAAAGGGCAGCCGCTGCCATCGCTCGACTTAACTACCAGCAAGATGGCGGACGATCAAAACGTTCATCGCGTGCCACAGATCTAGAAACCCTTTTTTTGACGCAGCTGGCTGTGCGCGAGCAAAGTCAGCTGACAGCTGTCAAAAATGGTCTCTAGATCTGTGGCACGCGATGAACATTTCCATCGTCCGCCATCTTGCTGGTAGTTAAGTCGAGCGATGGCAACGGCTGCCCATTTTTTCAGCATTGGGCAATCTATCCAGCTGTTCTCGCATTTTTCCATTTTTCAGCAGATGTCAGTGCTGTTAAAAATAATCGTGACCATTTTTCCTACGGGAAATGACGTGCTAAAAAGTAAAGGATTCTCGTGGAGCTATGTCACCCGCAACTATTTTTATAGAAATCAAATCTATCCTTCGTGACTGGCAACAGTAAAAACATCAGAGTTTGGTGTTCCCAGAGCGGGATCACTGCGCGTTGAAGGGTTAAAGGGTTGAGGCTGTTTCACTTGAAAATCCTGCAAACTTTGAACAACTATTTAAAAAATTTAAAATGTGCGAGAGTCTTGAAAAATGTAGAGTATTTCTTTTTACTAGTTGTACTCTGAACTGGCGCAAACAATGAACTTATTGGAGTTACGAAACCCGCAGGAAGAAATGCTACACATACGGAATTTCGCAATATTTCTCTACGGCTAACTTTTCGGTCCAGTTTGGAAGGTAATTTTTGTGCTTATGAATTCTTTCTGAAAGTTGCATGATGCATACACCTTTACTGTTAGTGCCAGCCCGGAGGCATTCTAAATTTTTCCGAGTCTCTAGCGGAATTAATTTTTAACACTTTCCAACAAGGTTGAAAGTGTGTTTGATTTCGGTTTGTCTGTCTGTCCGTCCGTCCGTGCTCTAACTCCCGTAAGTATGGACCGATTTCGACGAAATTTATATTGTTATTCTTATGTACTGTACTATGTACCCTAAACAAAATGGTTTATGTTGCATTTATAGTTTTTCTACAGGAGCACTCAAAATATTCCAAATACATTCCGCTCTATGGGAAGTTATTCTTGAAAGCGTATCATCCTTATAGTAGGGAGCCCATGATGCTAATTGGGCATTTTCTCGAGCGTCGTGAGGACCTATTGGATTTTGTAGTTTAGATAATAAGAAGAATAAAAATTTATATAATGTTTCCTTTCAGTGGTGAGGGTATTTGTTACAGACCTTCAAAGATGTAAAAAAAAACAGTTACATGGAGATACTTAAGCGCGTCAGATATTGATAGTTTAGATGCCCCGGCGTGTCTTTGATACCAAAGGTATGTTCATCTGCCGACTTGCGTGGTGGGGGTGGCCATCCGGAAGGGTAGAAAATAGAAAAAAAAAATGTATTTTTTCGAGCGCGTCAGATATTCAGAGGGGAAGTTAAGTGAAGCCTAAAAATGCTCCCATTCAAAAGACTGACGTTTCGGAAGTGACGCAAGCTCGTAGCGAATTTTTGAAAATGAGAAAAAAAAAAAATCGCCATATTAAAATACTCGATCGTGTCAGATTTTTATAGAGAAGGTTTAGCTTGATGTTCCAGCCATGGTAGTCTAAAATCTGACGATTATTTTGAGGAGTATCATTAATCTGACGGCTAGAAAAAAAATTATGAATTCTTTTTCTATAACCATAAAATGTGACGAACAAAAGCACGTAAAATTATTTATATATTTAGACTTTAATTTTTTTAGAAAATAATATAAAAATAAAATACATCTGTTGAAAAAAAATTGTTTCAATCTTCGTCGTCATCTGAAGAATTATCATACTCCAAATCTAATAATTCATTTGGATCGCCAATATTGTCTGCAGTTTTCGTATCTGTAAAAGGAAATCGTTATAACCGTTAACACAATTTTATTGATTTCATGAATAACATGTTATCAAAGTATTAAAAAGAAATATGCCTAAATCTGAAGTTTCGTCAATAACTGGTGTTATGACAACATCTTCGTATGCATCAGGTAACTGATTGCCAACAAACCAAGTCATTTGAAATTTTCCATCGACATTTGCCCACCCGTAATCTGTTGGTGACATGTCAATCATAGTTTTATTGTGTGCATTTCTCCACAAGCACGCAATATACTTCGTTCGCAATAAGTGCTGCCGTAGCTCAGATTGGCAAAGAGGCAAGCAACAAGCATCGTATTTACGGACGTTCAGTGAGAAAGGCTGCGACGTATCTGACACTTTGTAGGTCTTATTAAAGATTTCTACTCTTGCTAGGTTGACATCAGCTAATTTTTTCAAACCATACAAGTGGAAGATAAAAGATTGTAAAATGTCAAAAGAATCTTATGTCAAAAGAATATTATGATCCTCTGACCCTACATCTGCAAATGTCTTCCGAAAAACATTTGAACCCATAAAAATTTGCAGAGGTTTTTTTTTTTTTTTTTTGCCTCGTCTGTAAAGTGCCGGATTGTAATCGCATGCTGTTAGCGCGTATAGAGCTGGTAATTAGCGCTAGCGAAATTATTGGGCCGAGCTTAGCATAGAGAGCAGATACGTCAATATAACAGCGTACATTGTTAACTCCAAGATCCATCCATATTTTAAACGATGCTTGGAGATGTCCCATATTGACCAACATGATGACAACAATATCTGTGTCTGAAATTCTGATTGTAACTGTGGAATCTTCTTTTATTTGACTTGCCAAAAATACAATTTTTGTATCTGCTTCTTCATGATCAGGACATGAGAGAGTTCATGGTCGATTGTTCAGGTAACTTTATTATCGGTAGCTGAATATACATAACACATATTATGATTAAGATAAATTGTTTCGTTACAAATAATAGTAGCCATCTCCTGATCAGCTCAATGATAAATTAAAAACTTGACAAAAGCTTTTTTGAATTTGATATTTCTTAATTCTTGTTTATTGAGGACCAGAGATGTAGAACTCCCTGTAGTCTACACTAACTCGAAGAGCGTGCTCGTTATCTTTGATCGAGCTATCTTTGCACGCTCTAATCTTCATTGACGATTTTTATTGCTTTTGTTCGTATTTTTATTGCTTTGGCTCGTATTTTTATTACTTCGGCTCGTGGAAATTGGCAGATTATATTTTTTTCGTGATTCTTGCATTATTTCCTTCAAAATAAAAAAAAAAATTCAACCGCGCTCGAGAATGTCAAGACAACGTCATTTTTTTGCAACTTTGAAACCCCACCACTCCCTTACGTTACACTCAAATCGTCAGATTTTCTGAATGTACACTTTTTAGCTAGTAATTAACCCACCTTATCTTAGTCTGACGCGCTTCAATATTTCTGGCGATCAATTTTTTTTTTAAGCTAATCTCATGAGCTGCCCTAGACGCACGGCCCTACATAAAGGGCTTATATATGGTGGAGGTACTCAACATGATGCAAGGTACCCCCCCCATGTTCATCTGCCGCGCTCGAGTAAATCCCCAAAAACACATTGGGCTCCCCTACTATTAATATATAGTTACGCTGATCCCCGAGTTCATTACAAACTTAACACAAAAAGCCTATCTACACCGTTTGTACGATCCGCTTGAAATTTTTCATAATTATTTATAAAAATCTGGAGTGACTCCACTCGACTTTCCGAACACTTACGATTAAGATCATTACCAAGCACTTAAATAAATTTTAATCGATGAATAATTCAAACGTATACCAAATTGAAACTCAATCGAATGCACCGTTTAAACGCTTGCGCACTTTCAAGAATTTCTCCCCATATGCCATTATGCCATAACATAAAAGAAAGTTTTGTCGTAGCCCTGTAGGAGAACTATAAGTCCTATACACACCAAAATCAATACCGGTCTTAGGATGGTGGTTTATAACATGTATACCGAATTTGAGCTCAATCGAATGTATCGTTTAAACGCTAGCGCACTTTCAAGAAATTCCCCCCATAGGCCATAATGTAAAAGAAATCTTTATCGTAGCCCTGTAGAAAAACTATAAGTCCTATACACACCAAAATCAATACCGGTCTTGCAAAGGTGGTTTATAACATGTATACCCAATTTGAGCTCAATCGAATTTACCGTTTAAACGCTAGCGCACTTTCAAGAAATTCCCCCCATAGGCCATAATGTAAAAGAAATCTTTGTCGTAGCCCTGTAGAAAAACTATATGTCCTATACACACCAAAATCAATACCGGTCTTGCAACGGTGGTTTATAACATATATACCCAATTTGAGCTCAATCGAATCTACCGTTTAAACGCTAGCGCACTTTCAAGAAATTCCCCCCATAGGCCATAATGTAAAAGAAATCTTTGTCGTAGCCCTGTAGAAAAACTATATGTCCTATACACACCAAAATCAATACCGGTCTTGCAACGGTGGTTTATAACATATATACCCAATTTGAGCTCAATCGAATCTACCGTTTAAACGCTAGCGCACTTTCAAGAAATTCTCCCCATAGGCCATAATGTAAAAGAAATCTTTGTCGTAGCCCTGTAGAAAAACTATAAGTCCTATACACTCTAAAATCAATACCGGTCTTGCGACGGTGGTTTATGACATATATATCCAATTTGAGCTCAATCGAATGCTCCGTTCAGGAGCTATCGTGTTCAATCACATACACACAAACACACATACACACACACACACATACACACACACATACATACATACATCTCCTAAAAATAGCATAAATGGATTCAGAAGCCCTCAAAACGTGTAAAAACACCAAAATCTCGAAGTCGAATTTTTTCATGATTACAATACTTTCCTTACATGGTACATGTTCGGAAAGTAAAAATATAGAAAACAATCTGCGCTACTTTAAAAATCTGAAAATCCACCCATTCCCTCATTTTTAAGCGATTTTATGCTATTTTCAGCTCCATTTTATATGCGAGAGTAAAAAAGTTAATCATTTGCGTGACACAATTAGCTATTGCCACTGACAATTACTTCATATTGATGTCATACTTAACAAGCTTTTTCCAGACTTATTAGTTTATTTACTTATTCTTTTTAAATAAAAGGATTTCCTCGCGGATGTTCACAGTGAAATGAAATCGTTTGAATAGGAAAAGTTTCCGCACGTTCTCACAAGAGCATGAAATTCGATTTTAGTATATTTAATAATAAAAATTGAATATGAAGTTATTTATTTTAGGTGAACGAAGATTAAATATATTAAGTGCATAAATGCTTTCGTCAAACGTTTTTTTCTAGAGCCCGTTGGAGTTGCCTTCAATACGGGCTTTGACTTCCAGTTTTAGAGATATTCTGCTATTTGAAATTAAACAAAATTGATATATATAGTTAAGGATTAAAAGATGAAGCTTTCCATCGAAAACAGTGTATAGTTAAATAGTACTTCTACAAGAGCACTCAAAATAATTCCCCTACAATACGATCAAAGGCAGTTTACGGACAGGCATCTATTTAAATCATATAATACTATAAATCTATAATATAATTAACTAATAATCCGACGAGAATCAAGTGCCTCCTTCAAATTGCGCCAAAAGTCGCCAATGTTGGCAACTTTTGTGATAAATTGCCCAATATGGTACGAAAAAAAAATGCTTTGAAAAATGAACAGAGATTAGCGATATTTTCATTATTTGGCGGTAAATCGAAAAATATCAAATGTGATAATATTAACCTATGGGGATTTCATTGGAAATTTTGAAAATTCTTTACTCACGCTGTAATCAACCGATTTTGTGTATTGTGTTTCGTTAAGGAACGGCTAAGGGTTATCTGCGTCGGAGTGGGAAGGGAATTGCGTAACTGGAATTTCTCCGACCGACGAAAATCCGTTAATGCGTAAGAACCCAAAACGGGTTAACGGATTTACATGGAACAAAATTGCTGACAAACTTTGATTTTTTAGTGCTTGGAAAATAAATTTTAGACTGCTAACCCACATTTAAAGAATAAGTTTCTGGTGCTCCGTGTTCGTCCGATACCGTTTTGTTATATAAAATGAATATTTATATTTTTAACTTACCAACAAATTTGAATGATTTCAGTTTCTTTGTCCGTTGTGTTGTACACCCTCCAGTGTTCTAACTGGCGTAAATATATGTGCGAATTTTTTTTTTCTATGTACAGTACCATGTACCCTATTGAAAATAGAGTAAGTAACATTTACAGTTCTTTTACAGGAGAAAAAAAAACAAATACGTCGCAGTCTATGGGCAGTCATTCTTGAAAACATATTTTAGAGATTCGATTTTTTGAAAGAAAACAATATTGGCATACATAATATTAAGGCTCTCAAAGTAATGCTCTCCATTGAAAATAGTGTCCGTACTATTAATAGTTCTTTTTCAGGAACACTCAAAAGAATTTCAATACTTTACAATCTGTGGCATTTGAGAGACACTAATACATTTCTAGCCCAAGGCCATGAGTATAAAATTTTTAGATTCTTCAGTTAAACGATGGATTTTTTTTTTTAAATCTCTTTTACAGGGTCACATAAAATTGCATTCATAGTGATAATACAACATTATCTTTTACATACTAACTTACATACTAATACAACATTATCTTTTACATCTCTACAACATAATTTTATACAAATGTCCGAAATCTCGCCAGATTTAAGGAAAATACATTGCCAAATTTGGCACAAAAATATTGATGTGTTGGAAAGTGTTTTATAATCAATGCGTTCGGCATGATTTATCGTTCTTGTTTTTTGTTTTTTGTTTTTTTTAACTGTTTAAAGGTTGCATGATTTTTAAGTGAAACAGCCTTAAAACTTTCGGATATTTAACATCATTTTTAGGGTGTTCCACCTGGAGATCTATCATCGTCATAGGACTTTTGAATAGCTTTTAAGCGTTTGAGGCGCAACCCTTTCCCAATGCTGAAAAAAGGGCAGCCGTTGCCATCGCTCGACTTAACTACCAGCCAGATGGCGGACGATCGAAACGTTCATCGTGTGCCACAGATCTAGACACTTTTTTGACGCAGCTGCGCCAAAAAAGGGTCTCTAGATCTGTGGCACGCGATGAACGTTTCGATCGTCCGCCATCTTGCTGGTAGTTAAGTCGAGCGATGGCAACGGCTGCCCTCTTTTCAGCATTGGGCAATATATCCAGCTGTTCTCGCATTCTTCCCTTTTTCAGCAGATGTCAGTGCTGTTAAAAATAATCGTGACAATTTTTTACGAGAAATGACGTGCTAAAACGTAAAGGATTCTCGTGGAGCTACGTCACCCGCAACTATTATTATAGAAATCAAATCTATTCTTCGTGACTGGTAACAGTCAAAACGTCAGAGTTTGGCATTCCCAGAGCGGGAACACTGCGCTTTAAATGGTTGAAACAAACCAATGACATTAAACACTCGGAAAAAATAAAAAGGCTTCTTCACACAATGCTCTATGGACTAACTAATACTAACAGTCAAGCTGTATATCTCATGAAGTTTCACAAAAAATTCATAACAAAAACCGTCTTCAAAAACGTCCGAGGATTTACCTGTTAAGGGAAATATTGCGAAATTCCGTATTTTAACATTTTTTCCCGAGTGTTTCGTAACTTCTATAGGTTCATTGTTTGTAACAGTTCACAGTACAGCTTGTTAAAAAAGACTTTCCGAATTTTTCAGAGTGCCTAGCGCAATTATTTTTTTTTTTTAAAGCTGCTCAAACTTGCATGATTTCCAACAAGAACACCCTCAAGAAATACATTTGATTCACCACTACTCACAAAACTATCTCAAGTTACATTATTTTTAGTGGACTTCATATTCATAACCCAATGCTAGGGTCTTACGGCCTTATTACACGAAGTTTCGGGCGATTTTGTTGCTGCAACCAGTTGCTGGAACTCTTTCCTTTCTCTCGGTTACTTAGGGAACGGTCAACTCCAAATTTTTCATTCAGAGGCGAAAATACTGCAGGTTGCTGGAATGCCAGCCAATCGCAGTGCTTCCTGTTCCTACGTCACAAAGATGGCGGACGACTCAGCGATACCGATCGTAGAGATGAGCGAAGGAAAAAATGTCTCTCAAATGGAATAGCGATATGGAAATCGATCTGATTGAAACCGAATGTGAAATTCCATTATGGAACCGTCGAGATCCTAAGTATTTAAGAAGATTGCTGAGGCGATAGGCTACGTATAATAACATGCTCTAGCAATCGCCCATTCGGCGAAACTCAAGCGTTTGTGAGCACAGCTGAGTTTGTTTATTATGGCAACCCTGCTTGCTCGTGGCCTTGCCGGCATGGTTGCAGCAACAAAATCGCCCGAAATTTTCTTCGTGTAATAAGGCCTTTAGGAACTGTCTTGATATTAGCAGCCATTTGTCACTGCGACGGAGATATACTGAGTTCGTCGTCTTACCCCACTTTCGCGCCAATTTTTATAATTTTACACAAATGTTGATTTCTTCTTTAGTGAAAGAAGAGTTTTCGGACTATCCGCATTTTTCAATTATCGTGCGAACGTCTTTTTTCCTGGTAATTAACCCGAATAATTAGGAGTGCACTGTATTCATAAAAAAAAAGTGTATTTGACCGAGTTCGATAAATTTGTGACCTAAATGAATGATTGTTTTTTAAACGACCGAATCAATTGTAAACATCCAAAATGCCGCGAATTTCTTGTTATCGCTTAACAACAAGGAAGAAAGTTTACGTAATGAAAATTTTATGCATCGCAAACACTTTCCTTAGTGTACGCATCAGAAGAAAAAAAAAAAACTTAATTAAGTAGTCTGATTTATTTAACATACTTTTCTTTCTTTTTTTTTTTACCGTGTGCGCTTTTTGTAAGGAATTTTTAAAAATAAAAAAAATTCATTTTTTATAAGATGACACATCTTCTTTGAATTTGAATAACATAGTAATTGTTCGGAAAGATTTCACGTCTTCCTAATATTTTAAATAGGTATTTAGAAGCTTGTAATTGTGTCATTACATTAAATGCTTATAATTCATATAACTACTTTAAAAACCTGTCACAGATTTAACCCTTCGAGGCGATACCCTTTCCCAACTCTGAAAAAAGGGCATCCGTTGCCATCGCTCGACTTAACTACCAGCAAGATGGCGAACGATCGAAACGTTCATCGCGTGACACAGAAAGGGTCTCTAGATCTGTGGCACGCGATGAACGTTTCGATCGTCCGCCATCTTGCTGGTAGTTAAGTCGAGCGATGGCAACGGATGCCCTTTTTTCAGAGTTGGGCAATCTGTTCAGCTGTTCTCGCGTTCTTCCATTTTTCAGCAGATGTCAGTGCTGTTAAAAATAATCGTGACCATTTTTTGACGGGAAATGACGTGCTAAAAACTAAAGGATTCACGTGGAGCTATGTCACCCGCAACTCTTTTTTATAGAAATCCAATCTATTCTTCGTGACTGGCAACAGTCAAAACGTCAGAATTGGGTGTTCCCAGAGCGGGATTACTGCGTGTTAAAGGGTTAAGCATTTTTCCTTGAGTGTTTCGTAACTCCTCTAGCAGAGCTCGAAATAAGATTTTGAAGCTGGCAGAAAATATTACCCTCAGTTTTATAAGCTGACAGCAAAAATGATTTAATTGATGTTAAATGTTAAACATTCCATATTGTTAAGAAATGTCCGATTGATTTTCTCTTCGGGTGTTTAATTTAGGCTAAAATTCGTATTCTACGCGTCAAGAAATCAAATTTTGCACTTTGTTGCAGGTAAATAGTCGAGTAAATGCGAGATTGGGACCTTTACCTTGATATGTAATATAAGGACATCCATCACCCAATATTGGAGCCCTAGGCGAAGGATTTTAAAGACATCCCCTTTAACCCTTTAACGCGCAGTGTTCCCACTCTGGGAACACCAAACTCTGACGCTTTGACTGTTGCCAGTCACGAAGAATAGATTTGATTTCTATAAAAATAGTTGCGGGTGACATAGCTCCCCACGAGAATCCTTTACTTTTTAGCACGTCATTTCCCGTAAAAAAAAATTGTCACGATTATTTTTAACAGCACTGACAGCTGCTGAAAAATGCGAGAACAGCTGGATAGATTGACCAATGCTGAAAAAAGGGCAGCCGTTGCCAGCACAGCCAGCTGTCGTCAAAAAAGGGTCTCTAGATCGGTGGCACGCGATGAACGTTTCGCTCATCCGCCATCTTGCTGGTAGTTAAGTCGAGCGATGGCAACGGCTGCCCTTTTTTCAGCATTGGGAAAGGGTTGCGCCTCAAAGAATTAAAGACATCCCCTTTAAAACTTAATTTTTTGGGCTCGGGCTCTGTAATTCACAATTGCGTTCGGGCTCGGGCGGGCTCGGGCTCGTGAAAAATTTCTCCTTTATTGAACATACTCCTTGAAACAGATTTTAAAAAGTGATTCATGATGAAAATAAAAGTACAGGCAACTCCGGTTATAGTGAACCTCTGGGGACCATCCGATTTCGTCCACTATATCCGAAGTTCACTAAAACCCAAGTGTCTTCATGATGGATAGAGATACTGTATATGAATCGGGACTAATTGTTTGCATTCACTATAGCCGATGGTTCACTATATCCGATTTCACTATAACCGTAGTTGACTGTACTTATAAAAAAATAGTGCACTGGGGCCTAGAAGGTGCGGGAAGCTCTTTGGATATTTCAGAACGGCGGCTTATGTTGATTAGTGAGTCATGAGATCCGACATTATTTGATAAACATGGATATATAAAGAATTAGAAAGCATTGAGAGTTTGCAACTACGGTAGTTTTCCGTTTTACGGAAAGCTTCCAGTATTTGTTCCGTTATTTTTTTTTAGAGTGGATGTCACGTGAATACGCGTTAGGACCTCTTAAAAAGTCCTCCGCCGAAAGCATCAGCACCCCGCAATCAAATGCCCCTCGTGTGCGCTTGCCATAGCACCAAACCCGAACGTTCAACCATTCACAAAGGCCTACAAATATGTCAGTTCATCAGAACTTCTGCACCAATATTACATGCATTAGTCAACACGAATTAAAAACAAAATGCAATTTATCCGAAATGCATTCGCCATTAAAATCGCACAAAGGGACGCCTTCCTGGCCCCAAAAAATTATCAACAAAACGCGCAAACCCGAAAAAAAAACACTCGCTTCAGGAATATAATCTAACACCACGCCACAAGCTACAAGAGAATTTGCCTACAATTATTCTTTAACAATGTTCTTGGAAGAGTTCCCCTGGATAATCATTATAGCCATGATTGCGCCCCTTCCCCGAATTTGGCGACCCCGAAATCTCGCTTTCATTCATACCGGCAAAAAAAAAAATAAAAAAAAAAATAAAATAAAATGAAAACCATCTTTGATGAAAAAAAGATCTCCCCCTTCTTAAATTGCTCTGGAAGAATAAACAAACAAACAAGCGAAATGAGGACTCGGTTTATATAGTTTGCTATGTTTATTTTGGTTATTAAACTCGGGTCTTATGCTCTGTTTTCAAGGTCCGAGTTAAAAGGGGGGGTTGGATTTTCAAGGTGAGACGAAGGTGAAAGTGAGCTATTATTCTAAACGTAATGACAGTGGTGTACATTTTAACCGAAAATGCGAAAAACTTTTTAAAAGCCATCATAACAATAAGACTTGGAAAAAAAAATATTTGAAATTCTTTTTTTATCTTCTTTTCGTGCATTTGAATGTCCGTAAGGATAGTTCTTTCAGGTCTGCTCAATTTAAATCCGCCATGTTCCATTTCATTCACATTACATGATTCCAGATTTTTTTTGATTTTTTTTTTTTTTAATAAAGAAAAGAACCTTTTCAACAAAGATATGGAGTGACTCCACTGATCTTGTAGAACACTTGATCGTCACCAAGACCAAGCGTTTAAATAAATTTGAATCGGCGAATAATTCAGCCAAGAACTAAAGTGAAATATATAAGATGCTTTTCTTGGATATCTTCTCCCAAATGCATGGGCGCCCGTATGCTTGTTTGTCCGGGCCCTGATTACTGCACAGGCAACAAGGCCATGGCCTAGGGCTCCCAAATTTTATGGGGCCCCAGAATTATTAAAATAGTTTAAGTTCTATTCCTAAAAGAAATGAGTTATGCCAAATTTTTAACAGTAATGAAAATAGATAAAGAGATGTACTTTGACAGCACATACCGCTGAGCAAAAGGGTTTGTTTACGCTATATTTGGGATAAAACAAGCGTCATGTTAAGATCCCGAGAAGAATTCCACCATGGAGTATTCATTGATGTGATGTCATTTGATTCATAAGCATAACTTCTACATTAAAAGCTAAAAATTTGTGAACTTTAAGTTAAACCCTTTTGTACTGGAGACTTTGAAGCTATAGCACCTCCCCCCGCCCCTTTATGTATGAAATTGCGAAGAAATACTGTATCTTATGATTATAAGTGGTATGACCAATAAGAGATGACCGCACAGGGGCCCCGCAAAAGTGCTGGGCCTAGGGCCTAAGAATGTCTTAGTCGGGCTCTGTGTTTGTCGGGGGGAGCAAGTCGGGAGTCCTGTCCCAGAAAGATATTACGTTTTAGTAACGAACGTTTCTATATTATACCTGGCACCAGCATAGCCTAGTGTAAAAGGCACTGAACATACACCGTTAGTAGAAGTGGTTCAACGTTTCACCATACAATGGAGCTAAATTAGCTGCATCCGTTCTTTGGGAGGAACGTTTCACCATGATTTGATTCCATTGTTCACTTTGAGCACCAAATCATGGTTCAACGTTTCTCCGTAGAAAGGTTGCAGCTGATTCAGCACCATTTTAGGGTGAAATGTATAAACTACTTTTATGAACGGTGTCGATGGTCGCCGTCAGGCCTCCGCATGGATGTCAATCTTACGGCTCAGAGTTTTGTTCGGTTTTTTCCAGATGTAACGTGAATATGGGTTGGAACTAGAGATGAGACGGGCTCAGCCCGAGCCCGCTTCGAGCTCGGGCTCTGCAATTCACTATTATGTTCGGGCTCGGGCTCGTGAGGAAATTGGAACATTATTATTATTAGATAAACTTGAATGTCTACACGCTTAAACCAAACGAGCGAAATTCGATCAGTCGGAGCGAAAAGTGAGCCTGTTTTCAAAAGTGAGCTTCTCCTTTAGGAGCGTTTTTCGATCACAAGAGCGGAGCGGAATATAACAATGAGCGGGGAGGGGAAATTCTCGGAAAAGATAGGAAGCGAGGAGAGGATTCTCAGAAAAAGGACTACGTAAGAGCCCTTTCGCGGAAAAACCGGTCGGTTTCCAAGGAAACAGATCGCTCCGCAGTGTATCGTTTTTTTCGCTCTTTGGGTTTAAGCGTGTACCATGTCACAGATCCGGGGTTCGATTCCCGGGCTTTGGGCAAGGTTCACTCAGCCATTCCTTGAGTGGATCTATAAAATGAGTGCCAAGCTTGCTTGGGAGTTAAACACTGGGGGCTTCGCGTCAGGCTGACCACCTGGCCGAGGCATATGCTTTCGCACCCCAAAGCCCATGGCCGCGAAGGCGTGGTTGCGCAGCGCAGGCCATTGGCCCGCAACGGGGCTGTTGCGCCAATGCTTAACTTTAAACTTGAATGTAAAGAATTAGAAAGTGCATTAAGAGTTTGCTGATATATTTGTCTTTAATTAGCATAAATAATAAAATTTATGATATTCTATCAATGAAGTAAGTTGAATTTTATTTATCTGTTAGCTGAAATTTCGGGCTCGGGCTCCAACTTAAATAATATCGCTCGTGTTAAAATTAGCAGTCCTCGGGCTCGGGCTTTAAAAAATGAGCCCGAACTCATCTCTAGTTAGAACCCCTTAACCCTTTAACGTGCAGTGTTCCCGCTCTGGGAACACCAAACTCTGACGTTTTAAATGTTGCCAGTCACGGAGAATAGATTTGATTTCTATAAAAATAATTGCGGATGACATAGCTCCACGAGAATCCTCTACTTTTTAGCACGTCAAAAAATTGTCACGATTATTTTTAACAGCACTGACATCTGCTGAAAAAAGGAAGAATGCGAGAACAGCTGGATAAATTGTCAAATGATGAATAAAGATCAGCCGTTGCCATCGCTCGACTTAACTACCAGCAAGATGGCGGACGTATGGCTGGCTTAGGCCGTAATAGGTAAGAATTACTTTCTGCAAACCTGTGAACAAACTATAAGCTCTACACACACCCAAATTTATGCAGGTCATGAGACCGCGACCTTGAGTGGATATACCCCATTTGAGCTCAATCGAATGCACCCTATAGACACTAGCACACATTGCAGAATTTCCGTCCATAGGCTATAACGTAAAAGAACACTCATTTGTAGTCCTGTCAAAAAATGTTTAGTATGATACACATCTATGTCTGTGTATGTTGTGTGAGGGTGACCTATAATATACATACCCAATTTGAACTTCTTCGAATGCACCATTTAGGCACTAGGAGACTTTAAATGATTTGCGTCCGTAGATCGAAATGTATAAGAATTATTTTTTGCAATCCTGCGAACAAACTATCAACTCTTCGCACACCAAAATCTATGCAGATCATGTGACCGTTACCTTTTATATTACATGTCCAACTCAATCGAGTGCACCGTTTAAACGCTAGCGCACTTTCAAGAATTTCCGTCCATTGGGCATAATGAAAGAGAAATCTTTTTCATGACCTTGTAAAAAAAAACTCTAAGTCCTATACACACCCAAATCAATGCCGGTCTTGCGACAGTGGTCTTTAACTTATATACTAAATTTAAGCTCAATCGAATGCACCGTTTAGGAGCTATCATGTTTCACTCACTCACACACACACACACACACACACACACACACATTAGCATAAATGAATTTAGAAGACCTCGAAACGTTCAATACACAAAAATCTCAAAAGTTGAATTTTTTCATGATTGCAATACTTACACGGTACATGTTCGAAAAGTAAAAATTTTACAGTAGGTTCGCTCTACAATGCGATCTATGTTACTCGAGTGGTATTTTACTCGAGTTTATCAAATAACGTACCTCAGATCTAACACTAGGTTAAAAGGTTCTAACGCGTATTCACGTGACATCCACTGTAAAAGATAACGGAACAAATACTGGAAACTTTCCGTAAAATTTTACGGAAATTCTCCGTTTATATTTGAACACAGGACAATTTCCGTACATCAAAGGGTCAGCGCCTCTCTGGAACAGAATTTCTGCTGGAGTTTACAGGAATAAAATTCCGTAAATATACGAAAGTAGTACTAGCTTCTCAGCTGCCAGAACTTTTTCCGTATTTTCACGAAAATTACTTTTAACGGTATGGAGGTACGGTAAGGGGTAGTTGCTAATCTTAATTTATAGGCGTTGAATTTTTTAAATATTTTGATTACATTTTGATATTTTGTGAAAATCGATTTAAAATGCTGAAATTTTTGTTCCGGCATCACGAAATAAAGACTGCATGGAATGAAACGAAATTGGGTGACATGATAGGTTGTCGCTCAACTTAAATTCTAGGCTTCCAATTTTTCAAAAATATTGATTAGATTTTGAGATTTTGCGAAAATTATTTCAATATACGTAAATATTCGTTCGCGCATCACATAATTACGACTGAATGGAATGGAATGATATTACGAATGAAATGATATTACTTAGTTACTCTCTAACCTGTAATATTTTAACCCATTTGTGCCTAGTGTCCCTTTTTTGGGACGGCATTTTCACTATTAGTCGAAAACGTTATTTATTTTTCCTAGCCTTTATTCATGAGTATTAATCCTCAACTCTACAAAATATTTTAACATGACCAAGTAGGATGTTGATATTTCGATTTTTATGCATAATGATTTTAAAAGAAATCATCCCTTGTTCAAGAAGTTGACATCAGAAATTTATCTATTATTTCAGTTATCAGTAAAAATCGAAGAAAGTCGCAAAAATATCCAGGCACAAATGGGTTAACAATACATAAATTTATAACTTCGCTTTCTTTACTCTGGCAACATACTACATCCATTCTGTGTAGTCCTACCATGCTGACGAAAGTTCTTGCTTTTTGGAAATTTGCATTCAGTACTAACCCGTCAACGACGGGTACTTCAGCCAGGCCCGTCGAGAGACAAACTCGAGCCCGGGGGGGTGCATATCTGCCGGGTCCTCCCCCCCCCAAAAAAAAAATAAATAAAAGAGCGTACATGACGTCAGCGATCCAGTTTCATTTAGGTCCTCGTCTCGTCGTTACTTATTCCAGTCGATGTCGGTTTTCGCGAATTCTATTTCTGTCTATACAGATTTTTTTTTTTTCTAAAGTTTAGCCCGGGCCCCCAGAAAATACGGGCCCGGGGAGATTCCCCCTCTCCCCCCCCCCTCTCGACAGGCCTGACTTCAGCTAGTACTACGTATATGCAGTATATTACAAAATTATATAAAGCGGGTGAAAGTAATAAAAAGCGTGTTCCTTATAATGTCCATTTCCGGTACTAGTTAAGTGTCTGGAATTTATTTATCTGTTCAGGTTCAGCAAAAATTGCAAAATGTTATTGTAATAATCTGCGGCGGAAACGGGTTATCACGGAAATGAAAGAAGTCCACAACACCCCTTAAGTAAATACTCATTTGTGTTATTCCAACAAAACGCAAAACAATACAAATGCTCTCTAACAAATTGTAAATAGATTCACGGTCGAAAAAGCCAGCAAATGAACGTTTAATTCTTTTCCAAACCAAAAGGAGAAAATTATTTTTTTTTCTTCACTTCCAGACAATGGCTCGGACGGTATATTCTTAATTGAAGAACACTCATTGGGGCGATAGCTATGAAAATGGAAGAGATTGCTTCTACATAAGAAAACTGGTTGATAGCGCAGAAAGTAATTTATTCAGATAGTTTAAAAAAGATTTGTTTTTTCTTTTTTACGTAAAAGGAAGTAAACGTCTTCCGAATTTTCTTAAGCTTCTGATTAAATGGGGGATATTTAATACACTCTAAAAGCACTTATTTTTCGCGAGCAGTAATTTTAGCGAAAATGAAGATACCGGTGATTTCGAGAGCTGAAAATTTCACAAATTGCACATGAGTAGAACCGAAAGCTGAAAAACCCCGAAAGTACCTCAAATATACAGAGGGTGTTCACACATTTTTGTAATAGAGATGAGACGGGCTCAGCCCGAGCCCGAAAGCCCGAGCCCGGGCCCGAACCGGGCTCGGGCTCTGTAATTCACAGTTGTGTTCGGGCTCGGGCTCATGAAAAATTTCTCCTTTATTGAACATACTGCTTGAAATAGATTTTAAAAAGTGATTCATGAGGAAAATAAAAGTACTTATAAAAGAAAAATAAATAAATAAACAAATAAAAATAGCGGCACGGGCGCCTAGAAGGTGCGTGAAGCTCTTTGGGTATTTTAGAACGGCGGTTTATATTCCTTAATTAGTCATGAGATCCGACATTTTTTGATAAAGGACGGATACAAAGAATTAGAAAGTGCATTCGGAGTTTGCAACTCTATTTGTCTTTAATTTGCACAAACGGCAAAATTTATTGTATTCTATCAATGAAGTAATTGAATTTTTTTTTAATCTTAACTGAAATTTCGGGCTCGGGCTCCGACTTAAATAATATTGCTCGGGCTCGGGCGGGCTCGGATGAAAAGTCCTCGGGCTCGGGCTTCAAAAAATGAGCCCGAACTCATCTTTATTTTGTAACGATTTTGCAAAGATATATATAGAAATAAATATAAGAATTTTATTCTCTATGTGTGTTCAGTCTGATAACCTTTTCTTTGAACTATCCTATTACATCTTGATTTCCAAGATAAAAGTCCTTTTCTTAAAACATCAAGACTGATATTGTTCCACTCCTCCTTCACAATCTTACGGAGTCCACCCAATGTTTTGGGATGCCGCTTATAAAGAGCTCGTTTTAAAAAAACCAAATGCACAGTAATCCATAGAAGACACGTCAGGGGACTTGGGTGGGATGCATTTTAAAGGGAATAGCTTCAATTCCAGTTTCATTTCTCATTTTATCAAAAAATAGAGCAATAGATTTAGAGGTATGGCTTGGAGCTTTATCCTGATGGAACTTAAAACAGTGAAGATTGTTTGGATAAAGGGATGGAATTTCTTATTTAAAAATAGGTGTTAAAATATACTTATGATGGTAATCCGATTTAATTTTGACATTTTTTTTTTCTACTTTCCTTATTGTAAGTTTTCCGTTATATGAAAATCCAGTAATAACCATTAAACCTTTAGAAAAACTTCTCTTGTTTTCTCTAAACCAACTTAAGTCTTTTTCTCCTCTTTTGCGGTAGTAAATCGATCTTTTTCTATTGCAGTCGGATAAATGTATCCAAGCTTCATCAATCGTAACTACATACAGTAAAGCACCGTTTATACGTTTCTCATTTATACGACTTTTACATTTATACGTCGTTTTCGTTAAGTCCCGATTCATTCCTATCTATTTTAATGCAAAAACGCTTCGTTTATACGACGCACAATATCGATTATACGTCGTTTTAAACTCTTCCTAAATTTCGAAAATTTTGTCTTTGCCATTATTTTTCTATTTAGGGAGAAATTTTTCCCATATAGAAAGTCAAATGAAGGGTCCTACGTTTAACAACCTTCTTTCAAAGACGCACTTGACTATATTGAAAAGTTTAGAACTTACTTTGCCTGTCAGAACACAAGAGACATTTCATGAATTTAATTCAATCCATAATGCTGTTATTAACAATCAAAGACAATATACACATCAGACCACTATAAATGATTTATTAAATTCAATGTCTGTATGAACAAAAATCCCCTCATGGTACTCAATGTATATTACAGTAATACTAAATGTATGCAGTACTAAATATTATACAATAAAGGTAGGAATTGTTTCACTTTTATGAGAATTTTTTATTTTACTCTACTTTTTAATTTAGATATTGTTTTCATGTAAAAACTAGTATGAAGTAATTTACTTGTATCTTAATACAATTATTTTATTTACGTAAATTTGCTTTAGTTGAGTTACACATGTAATAATCAAAGCTGTTTATTAATGTTTCATTTATACGTCTTTTCATTTATACGTCGTTTCAGATCGGTCCCTTGAAAGACGTATAAACGGTGCTTTACTGTATTTCCATTTTTCACCCCCCAAATAATTTTCATACAACAATCTACACATAGTCTTACGCTGAGAAACATGTTTCGGCGTTAGGCGATGAACATCGTGTTCTTTTGCTCTGATAAACTTTAAATCGTGTTTTATAATTTTGTTCACAGTTCCTGCAGAGATATTTAAAGATGTTGCGATAGTTCTTTGGATAGTTGTATTTGCCTTTAAAACATGAGATGCGATTTTAGATTTAATAAGAGGTGTTCGTACCTTTGTTGGGTATGCATTTTTTGCCTTTTCCCCAGTGAAATATAAACTTTTGACGTTTCTTTCCTTTCACATTAATTATGTCACTTATTTTACGTGTAGAAATATTTAAAGGATAACTTTTACATCTTTTTTTAACAACTGAATAAGAGTATTTCTCTTCGGATAGCGCAAATAGCCTTCGATCCATTGAATATTTTTCAGCGGCATTTTAAAGCAAAGAATATTTTTAATGCTGCAGACGATATATAAGCCTTATTAAAATTTAATGCGAATCACATTTTTATTTTCAAATTAATATTTAACTTCATGGAGAAAGTCAAATTCGTTACTAGGGATGGACGCGAGACGACTTTTTTGCGAGACGAGACAGAGATTTACAGATTTTTGCGAGACGAGACACACATTTTTAACATTATGATATAGGGATTTTTGCGAGACGAGACAAGCTTTTAGGCTATTTTGCGAGACGCTTATTTTTCGTCTCGCGTCCATTTCTAATCGTTACAAAAATGTGTGTACACCCTCTGTAGAACCCCCTTTGCATAAGACATTTAAAAAAAAATTTCTTTTGTCCGAAAAGTTTGTGCCCCCCCCCCTTTCCATTTGGAATGGCTTCAAAGAAGCTGGTATAAATACTGTAAGTAGATGAGCTACATTCTAGTAGTTGTATTATTGTTTTATACTCAAGAAACAGTTGTAAGAAGAAAGTTGTCAAGAAAGAGTTTGTAACTGTGCAATAAATTGTTAAATTTTGGTAAGTGAAAAATTTCTGATTTTTCATTATTATTTGATTCGGGGGGGAAAAAAAGCGTTTCACGAGGATTTAATTTTCGCGATAACTACGGGCTCGCGAAAATAAGTGCTTTTACAGTAAATAAATGGATGAAATAGTTTTTTTTTAAACGTGTAGTATTAAAGAAAATGAGAGCTTTAGCCTTGTAAATGCTTTACATCCTGCAATGTCTAACCATACTGCATGCAGCAGGGCGGACGATTAAACTGGGTTTCCTAGAACATCGAAAGTGAAGCAGCAACGGCTTGACCAGTACTTAGGAGGGTAAACTCCTCTCTCGGCCGAGTCTGCTGTAATTTGTGTACGCTAAAGCGAGCTGGTGCACGTAAAATCTGCCATGGTTGTAATCTCCTCCATGTTCAAGCGTTGCCTCTGAGGTGCCAATCCAAATGCTAGGTCTCTCTTATGGAATTAATTCAAAATTAAGAGACCACTCATAGGAGGCAACGTTGGTCTGTCCACTAGGGTGCCCCATAATAAATGACCAACATCTCCGGTCCTCGTAGCGGTCAAGTCTACAAGTAAGCCCCTGACCTGGCCATTAGAAAGAAGAAAAAAAGATTTATTCATACTTTCTGCTGCACTAAAAGTCATTTTTATAACAGAAACCGTTACACAGTAAATGCCCGACTGGCAGCACGTGTGCCAATTGTCCTTTGGAATAACTTGCTAGATTCCGTTAAAAAGTCGTTAAATTTCTCCAAAAGTCGCCAAATTCTTTTAATTAATGCAATGCATTGTACCAATTTCAAACGAAATTAAATGTGTTAAAGCAAACCGACGCGTAGGGTATCTGAGAAGGAGGGAAGCTGCCTTGATCGGAAGACTTACAAGTCGCTAAATTTAGCGGCAAATACTGACAGCTAGGGATGGACGCGAGACGACTTTTTTGCGAGACGAGACAGAGATTTACAGCTTTTTTGCGAGACGAGACACACATTTTTAACATTATGATATAGGGATTTTTGCGAGACGAGACAAGCTTTTAGGCTATTTTGCGAGACGCGAGACGCTTATTTTTCGTCTCGCGTCCATCCCTACTGACAGCAGTACTATCCGGCTGGTGTGTCAGATTAGTAGATGTTACATGAGACTAAACTGACAACAATGCTTTCAAGTATAGGTGTGTCAGATTAGTAGATGTGACATTAGATTATCTTTCCATCTTCATCCACTGATAATCTATATTTTTTACGGCAATGTAAAAACCTTTTTCAGAGCAGAAACCACTACGTAATAGATGCCTTTACAGTTAAATTAGTAGCTGTTTCATTTTACAAAGGAAATATTTTACACCGTATAACTTATTTGTAGGTAGAAAAAAAAAGATTCAAACCAGCAAATAAAATCAATTGTCCGAATAAAATGGGAAAATGGTGCATTATTTGGCTGACAGAATAATTAAAGAAACCCAATTCGAAGAACATTACAATAGACTTTTTTTTATTCATGAAGGAAAATCATGAAAAAATTAAAGATTAATTAAAATGATTTATAATTATTGCTTAAATGAGATCCGGAAATGTTGTCTTAAAGTGACATGAATACATCCAACATTAAAAAGGAGAAGACACCTTCTGTAGAAATCAAGAGAAAACAAAATTCGATGTGGACAACACATGACTTCCTAGCACGTCTATTAAATCAAAAATATTTTCGACGCACTTCATCTAAACTTAACCTTATTATTATTGCAGTATTTTATTTTAAAGAAATAAAATACTGCAATAATACTAAGGTTCAGCCATTTCCAGCTGAATATTTCCTATATCGACAAGTTGGGCCGTGGTAGCCCAGTGGTTAAGGCGTTGGACTCGTAACCGGAAGGTTGTGGGTTCGATCACGGAGTATGTGCACGTTAAATCCGTTGTTCCGAAAGTCCTCTCGGCGGTCGCTAGCAGTTTCCGAGGGATGCCAATATTCAGAAGTCCGCAACCTCCTGATGAGGTTCCTAATTGTGGCGAGAAATTCTGGGAAGGACGTATATGTAGCTCTAAGGGACACATTCAGTGACGCCAACTGTCCTCTAATGGCAAATCAATAAATAGATCTAGCCAAGTTGGGTTCAGTTTGAAAGATTTGTTTTTGACACTTAATTTGGCTATATTTCACCAAAAGCCGACAAGCTTGAGATAGTTTGCGAGAGTTTGGGAGGCACGTAAACGTGGTCGGACCATTTCCTAACTTTATGGTAGGATGGTACTGTGCTTGAAATGAATGAATGTCTCTAAAATTACCATTGACCGTAATGTGATGAAATTCTTTTGGGTGCTCCTGTAGCAGAACTATAATTGATACAAACACCATTTTCAATGGAGAGATTCATTTTCTAACCCTTAACAACAAATATCACATCTGTGTCGTTGGAAATAGCCTAATACCGCTAAAATACGCTTTAATGAATTTCGGCCCATAGAGCGTAATGTATTTAGAATCTTTCGGGCGGCCCTGTAGATAAATTACCCAGTCGAATGGAACGAAAGGGGAGGCGCACAACTAGATGTTACAACAATCTTAAATATAAAGTTTCAACATTCTACGATCAATAGTTGTTGAGATATGCGAGTTACATACGTAAGCACGTACGTACAGACGCACACAGGCGGAATTTTTTTTTTACTTTTTTGGTCAAAACCTAAAGATGGATTTAACCATTTAAAAAGCTAAAGAAATCGTGAAAAGAAACATGATTGGCATATACTAAAAGCCTGGCGCGTAGCCAGGAAAAAAATTTCGGGAGGGGATATATCCCGATATCCCCCCCCCCCTGGCTACGCCCCTGCTGAAAGCAAATAAAAAGTCATCTGTTAAATCATCCACAACACCCAAAAAATTTTTTTATTTGCTGACAAGATTTTCTAATTTTTTATTATCTTTTGAATTACAGTCTCTATAATATTCAATTAATTGTCCACGACATATGACGAAATTATCAAAAGATGAACCGAAAATTTAAAAAAAATTAAAGAAATAAAAACATTTCTTTTTCATTATCTAATAATGAGGAGAGTAGCAAATATTAACAGCTACAACTGACATAAACATGAACTGACATCCTTTAACGCGCAGTGTTCCCGCTCTGGGAACACCAAACTCTGACGTTTTGACTGTTTTGCCAGTCACGAAGAATAGATTGGATTTCTATAAAAATAGTTGCGGGTAACATACCTCCACGAGAATCTTTTACTTTTCAGCACGTCATTTCCCGTAAAAAAAATGGTCACGATTATTTTTAACAGCGCTGACATCTGCTGAAAAATGAAAAATGCGAGAACAGCTGGATATATTGCCCAATGCTGAAAAAAAGGGCAGCCGTTGCCATCGCTCGACTTAACTACCAGCAAGATGGCGGACGATCGGAACGTTCATCGCGTGCCACAGATCTTGAGACCCTTTTTTGACGACAGCTGGCTGTGCGGCACAGCCAGCTGTCGTTAGAAAAGGGTCTCAAAATATGTTGCACGCGATGAACGTTTCGCACAGCCAGCTGTCGTCACTAAAGGGTCTCAAGATCTGTGGCACACGATGAACGTTTCGATCGTCCGCCATCTTGCTGGTAGTTAAGTCGAGCGATGGAAACGGCTGCCCTTTTTTCAGCATTGGGAAAGTGTTCCGCCTCAAAGGGTTAAGCTACAATGAAGAACTTTATTATAATCTTCATAACGTAGCCTGATTCTAATGAATTTATAACTTTGACTCAATAAAGTCAATCCTTACAAAAGAAAAGTTTTCGTGTTTTATAAGTGTTTGGTTAACTTTTATAATGGATTGGGAACCTGGGGCTATATATTTGTGTATTTAAAATAGAGTTATTATTTTCTTTAGTTCTTTTTGCAAAAACCAAAAGAAAACAAATCTTGGAGTTAAATTTAAAGTCAATCATTACATTAAATTTAACTCCAAGATTTGTTTTCTTTTGGTTTTTGCAAAAAGAGCTAAAGAAAATAATAACTCTATTTTAAATACACAAATATATAGCCCCCAGGTTCCCAATCCATTATAAATGTTACACCAGACACTTATAAAACACGAAAACTTTTCTTTTTAATAACTTCAAATTTAAACAACAATCAGTTGTTATTTAGGAGACGACACACTTTTCAGTAGTGTTTTACAGTTAAAACATTCGATTCAAATATAATGCAGGCTGTCATTGGATTCAAGAAACTTTCAGGTTGTAACGAAAGTTTTCCGCCATATCTGCCTGAAATACTAACTTCTAACTCCTTAGATAACTGTTTTTGAACTTTCGGTACCAAACCTGCACAGTGTCACATGATACAACAATAGTACTTAAAGCTGTACTCATAATTTGTTGATATTATGTAGCTGACTTTTTGCAACACAAATGGAAGTAAATGATGGTTCTAATCCTCTAGAGTGATAGTTCCATTTGGGACACCTTATACTTAATGATAACTATATTTTTTACAGATTTCACAGTGTTATAAAGTAAGCCTCTTTCTTTCAAATGCCAAAAATCGTTTGACAAAATATGAGCAAATACGCCTACGCGAACTGTGTGCTGACGATGTTTGCGGTATCGGGAAACTTTCGTTACAACCTAATAATAAGAATCGAAAAAATATGTAACGTGTCTGTCATGGCTATCTTCGTATACTGGAGTTCTGACCGTGAATATTTAAAAATCTGCCTGTGTGAGACGTCAGGGAAAAATTGGCCGAAATAGACTCGGGGTCGGTCAAAACGGGTTGTACATGCATTTATATGAACGTGCATACTAGCGTACGAAGAGATGTATCACAAAAATATTTAAGAGTAAATTTAGAGGTAGTCAAAATTGGTTTTTTTCGTCGAAATCTGGCTACCGAAATTTTTCGCGATCACATTACTTTCTTATTTTCCGTACAAGGGAGGTTTCAAAGGTTAATTTAGTACAGGGTTAAGTACAAGGTTTCGTACAAAGGTTAATTAAGATGATTTATAATTATTGCTTAATTGAGATCCGGAAATGTTGTCTTTTAAAGTGACATAAATACATCAACATTAAAAAGGAAAAGACATCTTGTGTAGAAATCAAGTGAAAAAATTAAAAAATAATAATATTAATTTAAAAGCTAGAATAAAAAGAAAGAAAAAAGAAATCAAAAGTGAAGATCGTTACTTTAAAAACGATTAATCGGTCATGTCACAAAATCAGTTTTTTTTTGTTTTTTTAAATCCACGCGCAAATTCAGGAAATACATTCCTATTGCTGCAGAAAACTGTGCTTAGGATTCGGGTACGTTGCATAATAATCCAGTGTGTATGGAAAAAGTTCTAGCAAAACAGCCCAGTTAATCGGACAAAACACAAATTTTATTACTTCTAGAAGGTTGACGAAAAATCTGCAGTAAACAGTTCACAGATATTAATAAGCAATAACGCGTTTTATAACAGTCCGATTATCACAGAAGCTTATCTCACACGATAAAATTCTCCAACAGGCTATAAAATTCAGTGGAAATTCTCGAGGAAAAACTGACATCTATTCCTCAGCTTACAACAATGAAGTACTCAAAAATAAGCTTCTCAAAACAAGCGAGACGATCTCTTCCTAATACAACGAAGCAGAGCTTTTCAGCGGAGCCAGCGTTCCTCTGCTCGAGACAGCTGACAACTACAGAACTGAGCTATTTCTACCTGATCTTCCCTTCTTAGTAGTGTCTCATTGAAATTTCTAGCGATTCTAAGAGATTTCATTAGAAAAATCCCAATCAATCGCGAACCTTTATTTCGTAATAGAAATGCGATTGAATAATACTAGTCAACTTCTTACCAATGCAGGGAAGCAAAGATTAAAGTTCCCATTATTAAAAATGCACCAAATGTCACCAATCTTGGCGACGTTTTAGCGAAATATTGCCAAATTTGGCGTCAAAAACAATCCTCCAAAATTGAAGTCAGTTAAACGATTGCTCCAATATTTCTCGATAATAATCCCATGTTGAACAATGGGGATACCCGAAAATTTCTATCTTGCGTTCTACGAAAAAAAAAAAAAAAAAAAAATGCAAATTTAACCCCTGACGGGCAGATAAACCCACAAATTCGTAGCACTTGCCTTTTATGATAAATACTAAAACATTTATATCTTTATATTGGGACAAACAAAAGAACCGCCATAGATTTAAATTTTAAGGGCGGTTGTTTGTAATGTCCTCTGACTGACTGCAGACTGACGCCAGGTCTTCCACGCAGGACGGCGATGGCCGAAACTGATCTACTGATTCTCAACCTATCCCCCATGAGAGACTAATACCTGGATTGGCACACTCAGAGGTTGTGTTTCAACATGGAGGACACTAGGACAGTCCTCAAAAGATTTTGCGTGCATCAGAACCAGCTCTCTTTAGAGACCCTTGTTCCACAGCTGTCCAGGCGCGAGAGATTGCCACCCTCCCAAGCGTTGACCAACCAAATACTGCTTCACTTTGGGTGTTTTTATGGAAACCGCGCTTAAACCGGCTGGGTCACTTCGGGATTCTAATGGGGTTATCACACTAACGTAAAATCTGAGCAGCTTTCTGCGGGAACAACTTTTCAGCCAGACTTTTTATTCGGGGTTATCCTTAAGGGTTACAAAAGTAAACAAACTTTCTCCAAACGTCAAATAGTCACATGCCGTGTTAAGATATCACTGATTTGGTAGGCTATTATCACTAGCATAACCCTTTCGTTGGTATATTTATATCGGATCAGCGGCGTTTTGTTATTGATTGTGATACTTAAATTGACTGCATTTACACTATCTGGCCAAAAGTATCCGGACACCCCCTAAAAAAGCGTTTTTGGCGGGTAACGCAATTTGATGCGTAATCGAAAGCTATAAAAGTGTTGGTAGTGGTTTGTCAGGTTGTATGTATGCGTTTGTGAAGCATTGAGTAAGTCAAAGGAGCTTAGTGAGTTCGATCATGTGGGATGCCACCTTTGTGGGAAATCAGTTCGTGAGATGGCGGGCATTCTACGGAATCCTAAATCCACTGTGAGTGATGTAATTGTGAAGTGGAAACGTCGAGACAGTGAAGCTGCATGAAAAATCTTAGTGAACGCAGCCGCAGAACTCCGAAAACGGTAGTGAAAAACAATCGCAAGTCCACGTCGGTGGAAATTTCTCAGGAGTTCCAAAGTTCATCAGGCTTGTTAGCAGCAGGACTGTTCGCCGAGGGTTAAAGAACTTGGGATTCCATGGTCGTGCAGAATGCGAAGCATCGATTGCAATGGTGCAGAGATCGCCGTCATTTGACTGTGGAAATGTGGAAAACTGTTCTTTGGAGTAATGAATCTCGCTTGACAGTCTGGCAGTCGGAGGAACGCGTCTGAGTTTGGCGGATGCCCGGAGCACGTTTTTTTTGCGTGACTGAATTGTGCCGACTGTTAAGTTTGGTGGTGGCAGTATAATGGTGGAGAAGTTTCTCGTGGTTTAGCCTGAGTCCGTTAGTTCCTGTGGTTGGAAACATGATTTCTGCGATGTATATGCCAGAGGTGTAACCAAGGGGGTGGGGGGTGTTAGGGAGGTCATAACCCCCCATGAGGAATTTTTTGCCATACAAAATGTATATTCTTCACTCCCTCATCACACACATGTATGCATATATGTGAGTTGCAGTAGGGGGGCTATGAAAAATTTCTGGCTACGCCCCTGGTATGTGCATATTCTGGACAATGCTGCACTCCCAAATCTGTGGCAGTATTTCGGGGAAGGCCCATTTCTCTTCCTGCAGGATAACTGCTCCTTTCACACATCGAGGCTTGCACAGACGTGGGTTGATGAAATGGGCGTTCAAAAACTGGACTGGCCTTTTCAGAGTCCCGATCTAAATCCCATAGAACACCCCTGGGACGAATTAGAGTGCATATTGCGTAGCCAGCCAAATTGACCATCCTCACTGCAAGCACTCACTTCAGCTGCGATGGACGCCTAGAAGTCAATTCCTGTGGCCACCTATAAAGAACTGGTGGAAAGTCTTCCCAGACGTGTGCATGCTGCCATCGATGCAAAAGAGGGACCAACATCATATTAGTATGTGCCTCGGGGCGCTCCAGGTGCGTTCAGACTACGTTCTTATTGTCGTTCGAGTTCTTATTGTAGCTATCGGTCTTAGTTATGACGTCAGTTAGCGACGATAGAACCAGTTTTCTGGGATTTAAGTTCTTTCCAAATCCGTGCCTAATGTCTCTATCGTCTCTATGATTCCCCCACTTCTTTTGTTGATACGTTTTCAAGGTGGGGAAAGGATGTCAACATCAATTATTCTTCCCGCATGCACCGTACTCAACCCTTTTTCGTTTCACCTAACCCCCCCCCACACTCTCCAACCGATTCAAAACTTTCAAGTCCAGAGTGTGAACGCTCTGAATTTTTGTGCTTACGATTTTTGCGACATTAGCTACAAGAAGAACGATAAAAACGCTAGTCTGAACGCACCTTTCAAGTCCATACCACTGGGTGTTCGGATACTTTTGGCCAGATAGTGTATCAAAATGATTCATTCGTCAATAAAATCAACTTCTTATTCCACACTCCACTTGCCCCCCAGTCATACTTTTATCACTTCGAGCCCAGCTTCGAACCGCAGTCTATGAAGTAACATGAAAAGATACTCTGATTGGCCAAAATTTCGGCCGACTGAGATTTTTTCGTTCGGCAGGGGAAATGTTGGATTTTCGGGGAAATGTGGAGATTTTCGCCGTAATGATAACGACAGAGAAAATCGGTCTGAAAGTTGTTCGGCAAGAAAGTTGCTCGGATTTCTAGCGAGTGTGATAACCCTGTTAGGGCAATGATTAAAATAAATATTTCGGTATCTTCTTGCCTTTAACCAACTCGTTTGCAAAAATGTGAAAGGGAATATTTTCTTTCCTAACAAAGACAAACACAGAAGGGAAGTAAACTGGAATCGCGCTATTAACGCGATCTATCTTACGCGAATGGGACGTTACGCGAGATTTTCCCGAGTAACGAATCTCAGAGCTAACACGGACTCCTCTCCCTCAACAAGAGATTTATCGCCAACAGTAAAAAGTGCAGGGTGTGAGGGGTCAGTATGATCTTCGTCCTTTGCTACTGAAGAAGGGAGAAAATCAGCGAACGGTATTTCATTTCTCGTAGCATCACTGAAGGTGGAAGCACTCGAACCGTCCCAGTATAAACCTGGCTTTATTTATTACTTTATGTAGGAAATGATAATATATAGTTGGGGAATGGTTTAAAATTTCTTGAGAGATGTTATAAGTGTCAAAGAAACTGTGTGCTTCAAAAAGGGGTATGTATATAGCCTATTTCACAACGTGAAATTTTCGCTTACGCAAGGAACGCATCCCTCGCGTAAGTCAAGACCCCACTGTTTACCATCTTATCTTTGCAACGATGGGAGTGAATAGGCTGATCATCCGTTAAGTAGGCGTGTGAGCCCAAAATAGAAAAGTAAGTTAAAATATGATATACTTTCATATTTTAAATAAGCACTAAAATGCTATATATTAAAAAGCGTATCATAATCCATGCGTCGTCCCTACTTTTCTTCCTTATTCCATTAAGTTGGAAAGCGTGTGATTATTCATGAATGTGCCGTATTTTTCTTCCTTGTTCTGTAAAACATTTCTTTGGAATCGAAATCTATATTAAAATCGACTACTAAAAATGTTTTACAATCGTCGCCAAGCATATTCATAACTACACCTTATTTTCTGGCGCCAAACTTGGCAATAAATCATCAAAAATTACAAACCTTGTCGACTTTCGACATCTTATTCATCCCTCCCCTCGCTATGCACCGTTTCGACACATTAAGTACCTCGTCATGACATTTCGTGCAGACAAGTTATGCCGACGCTAAAAAAACTGATTAATTTTAATAGCACTCAAATAAAGTGATCTTCGGAAGTGTTTTATAATTCATGTGTTTGATATGATTTATGTTTCTTGTTTCTTTTTAATCTTGTTCGATGGATTTCATCTAAGATATCACTTCCGGATTCCATTTAATCGGTACTGATGTTTCCTCTTAATTACTTTCAACACTCCCCCGATTGGCAGTTTACTGAAATACACATCAAACTAGTCTCTTTAATGTTTCTGTCATTCACATATTAATATATTTTTGCATTCTATTGTTTTATTTCAATTAATCGATCATTATCGAACAATTTAATTTCTTTTAAGGGGACAGCCTACTTTTAAAATGCCCAAAAAATCGATTTTGAGATTTTTATCTCATTAAATAGCTTACTTTATTCTAAAAAGATTGATACCAACCATTTTTCTGTATGACATTTATTTGCTGAGATAAAAAGGAAAATGTAAACGCAAGTTGGGCAGCATGCTGTAGAAGCTGCAACTAAGGTTGACACTCAAAGCATAAAAGAGGCAGAATAGAAATGTACAGAATTTAATTTAGAAACTCGAAGAGCCAGAAAAATGCTCATCAGTTCTCAGTTTGAGGCAATAAAAGAAAACGAAGGCATTGTGCATGAAAGCGGAAAATTTTAAATCGAAATTTCATAAAGTGAAATAAAATCAAATTTTTATGTTGCAAAGTAAAAATAAATATATGTATATGGATATAATTATTAAAATAACTTCAAAACATGTACTTTACCAATATTTATGCCTATATATCCTAAAAATGTATCTTTTGTTAAGGTATGTACATATATTTTCATATTTACAATTGTCGAGCTTTTCTTTAGACTGATGTTTCTTAAGCCATATTAAAACATATTTTGGGTTAATCATATTAAGTACTCCGTAAAATTATTCTTAATATAGTTATAGTATATTCTTAATATAGTAAATGTTTCATTAGAAAATGTTTTTAACTTTTAAAAATTAAAATTTATGTTCCAAAACAACAATTTGAACTTTAATTGGCGTTTTCTCAAAACACTTTTTCAAGTTTGCGCGCATGATATTTTAAAAACTATTTAAGATATCAACTTGAAATTTTTCTCAGGCATTTATTCTAATATAATGAACAAAATGAACTAAAATGAAATGGTTGTGTTTCATAGAAAAAAAGTTATGATTGTAAAACTATCAAAATTTTTATGGTAATTTAAATTTTCAGATTAAATGATTTTTTTAAATTTAAATTATAAAAATAATTAAACCATTTTAGTTCAGATTGTTAATTTGAATGTCTTGTTTAATTTAGAAAAAAATTATGAGGTTCAAAGGAATTCTAATTGAGATATCTTGCGCGCAGTGGGAAAGTACCCTTGAATTTTTTTACCAATATTGTGTGGTAAAATAATATTTTTAAAATTATCACCTTTATAATAAACTAAAATAATATTTTTAATCAATAGAGTAATCTCATAGTAGTTAACTGAAAAAAAGTTATGTTTCTGCATGCATTCATTATTTTTTTTTAAATTATGAAAGTTGATCTAAAATTTATACATTTTCCCATTCTTAAAAGTAGGCTGTCCCCTTAATCATTTCTTCTACTGGAATTTCAATTTAAACAGATTTTTTTTTCTGAGGAGTCATTGTTTCTATGGAGATTCAGAAGTTGTGGTCATTGACACGTAGGGCAGCTGCAGAGTAATCCAAGCCTGTGGAAGTCCAAAACTGCCTGCAGGTGTGAAAAATTTCTTATTTTTTAACCCTTTGAGGCGCAACCCTTTCCCATGTTATGGGTCCCGTAAATTTTTATTTTTTCCGTATCACACGTCAGAGCCAAGATTTAAAGCATTCTTTAAAACTGCTTTTTTTTTTTTTTAAATGAAATTGGGGATATTTCTTTTTTTTTGGGGGGGGGGGGGCTTATTTGGGAGCTCTGTCTCTTTTCAAATGAATTTCCTTTTTTAGATGTTAATATTCGAGGTATACTAACAGATTAAAAAAAAAATTCTCTGAAGCATCTCAGAGCAAATCACAGTCGATAGAGTAAAATGGAAAAAATGGCCCCAAATTCGTCACTCCTCTGGGGTACTTTGACACCCCCCCCTCCCCCATAACTCCAAAACTAAAAGAGCTAAATCAAAAATCTTTCAGATGTGTTCTTTCCTTCGGTAAGGCAACACAATAAAAAAAAATTCATGAGATTCTGAGATGGTGATGGAATCTTTCTTCTTTTTTTACCCGATTTGCTCTTGCGATGCCTCTTAAAATGACTGGAAGGTAGAGGCCGCAAAGCTGGCTGCTTTCAAAAATATTTAATAGTGGATTCACTTTATATTACGATATATAACTGCACTGTTCAAAAATTTGAATGGAGTTTAATAAAATTTGAATAGATTTGAGTGGCGAATGGAGACAGTTACGACAATGTTTACGAATTATTTTGAGTGTTCCTGTAAATTATGCTGCATGCATGAATTTTAGCCTATGTTATTCAGGAATAGTGTAGCTTTCAGTGAAAAGATCTTTAGAATCACTGTTCAAAAATTTGAATGTAGTTGAATAAAGTTTGAATAAATTTGAGTGGTGAATGGAGACAGTTACGACATCATTTTGGTTTAGTCATAATATTTAGGAATCATTTTGAGTGTTCCTGTAAATTATGCTACATGCATGAATTTTAGACTACGTTACTCAGGGAGGATATATTGAAGCTTTCAATGAAAAGTAGGGATAGACGCGAGACGAGACAGAGATTTACAGCTTTTTTGCGAGACGAGACACACATTTTTAACATTACGATATAGGGATTTTTGCGAGACGAGACAAAGCTTCTAGGCTATTTTGCGAGACGCGAGACGCTTATTTTTCGTCTCGCGTCCATCCCTAGTGAAAAGATCTTTAGAATCGGTTCTGTAGTTACAGAGATGTCCATATTGCGTCATGTGCTGGAATTCTTTTGAGTGTCCCTGTAAAAGAACTAGTTATGCTACATGCTGAAAGGTAACTTATAATACTCGGGAATATAGTGTAGCTTTCTAGCAGTGAAAAAATGTTTCGAATCGGTTCACTAGTTGCAGAGATCCCCATTCAACGTAATGTAATTCTTATGAGTGCCCCTGTAAAATAACTAGTTGTGATATATGGAGGATATATTTGAGATATACGAAGAATAAAGTAATTTTCACTGTCGATTAAACTTCTAAAAGTAACGCCGAAATGCCCCATGCGTGCCAGTGGAATGTCCCAAATAGGGAGGTACTTTTTGGGATTTTTCTTGGAAACAGTTGTACCTTCAATAAATGTTTTTTCATAATAGCAAACTACTATGTACATCTCCATGTCAATAGTTCTCCTGTGGAAAGTCGGCTTCAGCTGTACCAATGCTTCGAAATTGCGTAAATTAGCGCTAAGGACCCTGTTTGGGGCCACGTACCGGGGGGCTCCTGGGGGCCTTCAAAAATTTTTAACATTGGGTTCACTTATATGAAGATATATAACTGCACTGTGCAAAAAATTTTTCTGTATTACGTCAGAGACAAGATTTAAAGCATTCTTAAAGGTGTATTTTTTATGAAATTGAGGGGGGGGGGGCTAATTTGGGGTTCTGACCACTTTCGAATGAATTTTCAATTTGAGATGTTAATATACAAGGTATATTATAGGATAAAATGAAAAAATTCTCTGAAGCACCTCTGAGCCAGTCACAGCCCAGACAATAAAGTGGCAAAAATGGCCCTAAATGAATTCGACGTTGATCCTCTGGGGCACTTTGACCCCCCATCACTCCAGAACTAAAAGAGGTAAATCAAAAATATTTCAGATTTGTTCTTTCCTTGGGTAAGGCAACACAATAAAAGAAAATCATGAAATTCTGAGATGGTGATGGGAACGCCCTGCCACGATTGCCCCCGCCAACCGTGTTAAGAGGCAACATGCCTCTTAACACGATTTTCGTATTAAAACTATGCAGGTATTTTTGTACTGCCCCATTTTCCACCATGGTGGGGGAAAATGAGGGGTATCAATACTTGAAAAAATAATTGGTTGTTGTGTGTGATTATGGCAACACTACACTGGGGCGATCTGCCAAGGGGGTTGCCTTGGTAGGAGGACTTTCTAAGGGGTTCTAACGCGTATTCACGTTACATCTGGAGAAAATCTACCAAAACTCCAGACCGTTAGATCGACAGCCGCGCGATAGGACCCGAACCCGGGACCTTCACACTTCGGCCATCTACCCTTTTCAGGGGCATAACTACTGTGCCATGGTGAGGCATTGAAAAAATAAAAATGACTCCGAAGAAAAAGTATTTTGATAGCATTAAAAAATAATGCTATGTTTTCAATTTATGTAAGTCCAATGTATGTTGTTGTTGTTGTTGCTAATGCCCTCTGGTAACCGCGTGGCGGTGACAGATCGCCCCTATATAGGCAGGCGATGGGCTGGAGGAGCGGCTTCCATTTCAATGAGCCCCAGTGGGAGGAAGTCCGTCTTAGCTCGGGGTCCCGTAATTTTGAACCCATTCCAGAGGAGGGACCAACCCCCTGAAATCGGCACCCCCAGAGGTATCGTTTAACAACTTGGAGGACTTTGGAGCCACGACGGATTTTACGTGCACCAGCTCCCATTAGCGTACACGGTTCCACAGCGGACGGGCGGAGAGGGAGAAGTCCCTCCCAAGCACTGGCCAAGCCGGGTGCTGCTTCACTTGCCGTGTTCTTATGGGAACGGAGTTTAGCGCCCAGTCCACTGCGGCACATGCAATGTATGTAATATGCGTTAATAGTTTAATATGCATAAATTTAACAGCTTGATTTTAGGAGCTTTAAAAAAAAAAAAAAAAATACACGATTTTCCCACCAACCGATCCCATTCCACAATATCCTCCTATCCTCTACAGTAAACTAGGAAACCTATAAAAACAAGGACTCAAAAGGATACGGCCAATTTTAAGCACATTTTTTATTATCATTTAGAAATGAAATTAACTACACTGAAGAACACATAGTGACACCGAGTATAAAAATAGGAAAACAAAATGAAAGACTTTGTAGGAAATCAACATCGATAGTATCGATTGTTGACGATAGGTTGACGTCATCACAAACTGCTAGAAATACAAATCACCAGTTTCGGACACCACTAGACAAACTTTACTTAAATCGATCTTTTAAAAATTAAAAAAAGATGAATAAGTAAACAATATATAACCGAAAATAAATACAGTAAAGCCCGTCTTTAACATAATCGCAAAGGGAGCGAAATAGTTTTCTGCTAAAGGCAGGTTTATGTTCAATGGAGGTGTAGTTGAACAGATCTAAAATTCACTGTACCACAACATACTTCAGTTTAATATATATTTTTACTTATCAAATATTAAAGCATATAAACTTATCCCACCAACATAAAAAAAAAACACTGCAAATATCGTATTATATAATATACCATCACCATAATCCGAGAAAAAGGAACGTGTATCAAAATTATTACGATTACATCACAAACCACAATTATAGTAAAACAAACGTTTCAATTAAAGAGATGGTTTTATAACTAAAATAAACAAAATACCACACTATATACATGTTTAATGAAACTCGGTTGCAATGGGAAATCATATCCAAAAGCATATATCGACCGAACAGCTGGAATTAAATATTTTTTTCCCTATATTATTCTATCTCTAGAACGAACGAATGGTTTAAAATATGAATTTCGATGGATTTTTTTTTTTTTTTTGGTCAGATACTGGTGGATCTTGTCGAAATAACGTAAAAAAGACGTAATTTTAATTTTCAACCAACACATAGAATTACATGAATTTGGAATATTTATCGCCACCTTAAAACAAAAATTAAGGTCATTGTGCCTAAGTGAGGTACAGTTTTTCGTAGGTGTGCCACATACAGAGCATGTTCAGTATTTTATTAGAGATTTACATAAAATATTTTCATGGTATAACCAGAATATTATTATCCTAATTGTGTAACTAAAGTTATTTATAGAAATTAAACTATTATCTAAAAAAGACTTAAATATTATTATTGCAATTTAACCTAACATTTAACATAACTGAAAAGTAAATGAGATGAGTTAAGCACCTAAATGCAACAATGAATTTTATACATGTAAGTTCATCTTTAGAAGTGTTAGTTTTCAAAATATTACATAATACTAATACAAATAAAATTATTTATCATTCATATTTTAAATAATTCTGTTTAATGAACTAGTTAGAGGGCAAAATATCTTATCTGAATTTCTTCCACATTTAGGGCGAATTGGGATATCTTGGAAATGACTGATGTATATTTAAATAAGATTCTCCGCAGAAACGTCTAATGGAATATTTTGCATTTTCTTCCTAAAATGAGGATCTTTCATTAAATATGATTTTTTGCGGTAAAACTTAATGTAATGTAATATTATCGCATATATGAGATAGCACATTTAGGCGCAATGGCCTTTTACTGAAAATTTCTGTATAATTTATATAAGACAGTTTATTTCATTATATGAAAAATAAATAATTGTTAATTTCAGCAAAGTATTGCTGATTCGACAAAATTTGGTTGGTACCATTTTAATTAAGTAAGTCCATTGATTAACAAAATTTTTCACCTAATCAAATTAGTGTTTCGTTGAGCAGACAAAACTTTCGCGCATTGAACGAAATGTCAACGAAAATGTTGCTGATTCAACAATATTTTTGCAGTTGAAATAACTGCAACAAAAATTTTTTGGCCTCAGCAAAACATTTCACTAAGTGTACATTTTATTTTATTTAAAATGTACCAAGAATATCAAGATTTACCATTACAACCGAATTAAAGAAATATACATAAAATATTTTATCATTACAAAGAAAGGGTAATTTTTATATTGCATCGAAGAAGCTGAAGCAAATAGCGTGACTTAATAGCGTAGAGTAAAGAGACTTAGCTCATGAAAAGTCATCATTATTTAAAATTCAACTCAAAATACAATTTATCCAAATGATCATTAAAAAAGTATACATAATTCATCACTTTATACCTAGAAAGTTCACCATTACACATAATTTCTTTTTAACAATGCATAATTATAAAGTGAAGAGTTAAGAGACTTAGTCCAAGAAAACACATCATTATTTGAAATACAATATAAAATGCAATTTATCTAAATGATAATTAAAAGGTATACATAATTCATTACTTTATACCTAGAAAGTTGACTATTACAAATAATTTCTTTTTAACAATGCATAATTATAAAGTTCAGAGACTTAGAAAAGGCATCAATATTTGAAATACAATATAAAATGCAATTTATCCAAATGATAATTAAAAAGTATACATAATTCATTACTTTATACCTAGAAAGTTGACCATTACAAATAATTTCTTTTTAACAATGCATAATTATAAAGTTCAGAGACTTAGAAAAGGCATCAATATTTGAAATACAATATAAAATGCAATTTATCCAAATGATAATTAAAAAGTATACATAATTCATCACTTTATACCTAGAAAGTTCACCATTACACATAATTTCTTTTTAACAATGCATAATTATAAAGTGAAGAGTTAAGAGACTTAGTCCAAGAAAAGACATGATTATTTAAAATACAATATAAAATACAATTTATTCAAATGATCATTTAAAAGTATACGCAATTCATTACAATATACCTAGAAAGTTGACCATTGCAAAAATTTCTTTTTAAGAATGTATATTTAAAAAGCGAAGAATACAGACTCTTAGCTCTTGAAAAGTCATCATTATGATAAGATACAACTTAAAAGCACTTAAAATAAAGTTGTTCTCCCTTCAATATTGATTTGTACTGCTCAATTCATCCAACTGTTCATTTAAAAGAGTAAGCATAAATCATTACAACGTATCAAGGAAGAGCAAAGCTGACCATTATATAACCAAATTCTTTTTAACAGGGTATAGTTAGGAACGGAAAAATAAAGATATAGCGCATAACGTGCTAAATCATCCAAATAAATAAATGCCATCTTTGATTAAAATACATGACTCGATTCTCAAAAATGCACTCGGTGTTTCATAAAAATTTGTGAACAACATGGTGTTTATTAAATAGACAACAAAGATATTTGTGTTAAAAAGAAAAACACAAATTTTATACAATATATCTATGAAGAGATTAACACATGAAATGTATATCCATAGGTAAAATATACAAAATCTCTGAAATATAAAGTTGGATGATGTTAAAAAATCGATAATTATACTATCGAGTTCAACAAAATTAAACCACACTTACATGAAGAAAGAACACAGTTATATTACTATCTCACCAAAAACGCCACCTAAATTCATCTATCTATAAAGTCAAGGCTTCAAAGATAAAACTGATCTCACTTCAACATTAATCTTATAACTAAGTTAAACGAAGTTACACCAGAAAATGTAAACATAGTAAGCTGCAAATGCGATGACTCGACTCAAAATGTGAGCTCATTTTATGCAGCTAAAAATGTGGAATAAATGAAAAGTCTTTGGATATTTTTGACTGAGGACTTGAACGCCACTCTTCAATGAAATATTAAAATAGTTTACAAATCCATGGTATTTTATCACAGTTTTTTTAATGAATACTGATACGTTTAACAGCGTGCCATATACCACTGATGCACGACAACAAAAACCACTCAAAAGAAAGAGGTCTTTAAAAGATGAAATAATTAAAACTTTAAAATAAAACACATAAAAGGTACTTATCAATCAGGACGAACGCTTCGAGCAATTATAGATTTTTTTTTTTTTTTATGTTTTTTGCTGTTGTTGCTGTTCTGTTTTCTTGTATGTTTCGCCTTTGAGCAGTTTTTTAATTTAATTCCTTTTTTATCTATATCTTATTTCATTTATTAACTTATATCTTATTTTTAATTTTGACTATCTTCCTGTTTTTCATAATTTCTTCCTCGCCCCACCTCGTTTCCCCCCTTTCTTTTATTTCCCCCTGTTTCGTGCTTTTTTCCTTCTTCCGATTGGCAACTCGCTCTTCCTTTCTGTTTTTGTTCACTTTTTCAGTTCCCACTCTTCAGCAGTTGCTATAGGTGGATTTCAGCTGACGAAGGACGAATATGTTTCTCCCGAAACTTCCGCTGACTGGTAAGTACCTTTAACCCTTTAAGGCGCAGTGATCCCGCTCTGAGAACACCCAACTCTGACGTTTTGACTGTTGCCAGTAACGAAGAATAGATTTGATTTCTATAAAAATAGTTGCGGGTGACAGAGCTCCACGAGAATTCTTTACTTTTTTTAGCACGTCCTTTCCCGTCAAAAAATGGTCACGATTCTTTTTAACAACACTGACATCAGCTGAAACATGGAAGAACGCGAGAACATCCGGACAGATTGCCCAATGCTGTAAAAAGGGCAGCCGTTGCCACCGCTCGACTTAACTACCAGCAAGATGGCGGATGAACGTTTCGATCGTCCGCCATCTTGCTGGTAGTTAAGTCGAGCGGTGGCAACGGCTGCCCTTTTTACAGCATTGGGAAAGGGTTGCGCCTCAAAGGGTTAACGTGTGTTATTTTACATTGATTGTTTCACAAATGATGAAACTCCAGCAAGCGTGGCATCACGTGGGATTGCCCCTTACAGATGGATTACTCTGAGATGGCCTGACTTTACAGAAGGCCATCCGCAATGTTAAATAAATAGGAATGAAAATATGAGCGGACAACCTGTACCATCCGATTGTGGATATTTGCACACGGTTACCAATAAGATTTACACACAAATTCGGTGGGATATCAGTTCGGTGCATCACAATTCATTTAATTAAGAGTAAAATTTATCACCTTCAATGCACTTGCCTTGCCAACGAGTTTTCAAAACAGTTCTGGCAGTCCATTTCTGCTCGCTTGTTGAGAAACTCTGTCGCCTTGGCTTTCACTTCTTCCACACTTGTCTCCTTAAAAACCGGGGCAAGGTCATGCCAGTGCGGTGGTGGTGACGTATTTTGCAAAGAACACTTTTTAGAATCAAAGCGGAATGGGCTGGAGCATTGTCTTGGTGAAACATCCAGGACTTTCTCTTCCACAAATCGGGTTTTCCACTTCTCACTCGTACACGGAGAAAGTCAAAAAATTAGTGTGATAATGTTGATTGGATGTCTGATCTTTGGGGACCCAGTGAACTTAAACAATTCCAAGCTTGTCCCCCCTCCCAAAAAAAAAGTGAAGGCAAAGTGATCAATTCTGATTTGCTCATTTTTACATTTTTGCAGTGGTGAGCTTGGACTCTTCCAATACTACTATGAAAATACTATGATTCATCCCTATCTAAAAATTCTCCATACGTATCAATGTTCACAGAGTTTGAGAGAACAAGATTTGACAGTGTGGAAGAGGTGAAAGCAAAATCGGCAGAATTTCTCAACAAGCTAACAGAAATGGACTGCCAGAACTGTTTTGAACAGTGGAAAATACGTACGAAGCATTATAGGGAACGGCAAGGCGAATGCATTGAAGGTGACAAACCTTCTAATGTCATTGGTGATAATTAAAAAGTCTTGCAGCACCAGTCCAGTTATTTAACTGTCACGCCTCGTATTTTCAAGTGCATGTCAATATGGAACTATTATTTGGGAAAGACATAAAACAGAGTACCAATTTTTGAATAGGAAGCAAACATAAGGCCGAAATTCTAACGTAAAAGGTTATAAGATACTCAAATTTAAATGGATACTAATGATTCATTAAGCTCAACAACTGATTATCACTTCTGAAAATGTGATATGATTTGTTGAATTTCTTTTTTGGGTTCAGTGATTACCAAAGGCATACATTGGAAGTATTGAATAGTATTGAATGAATGCATGATAGATAGAAAATACTTTCAATAACAGGAGTCGATGATGTGTTTACTAGGTATGGGCTTTAGATTGAAATTATACTTATCTCATAATAAAAATAACAAGGCATGATTTGCATCCTATAATTTTTTTATAATTTAGCGTGATAAAAAATACTTTGCTTAGCACCATTAGAGATCACAGAATTCTCACAATTTTTACGGCAGGTCTAAAAATATATTGCTAAATTTTGCCAATATAGATATATATTCAGTTAAAACCTTCCGACTTGGTTAATTAAATAGTGAACCTAACAATTTAGGCAATTTGCTTGTGGAACGGAATATGCCTATGACATAGGATCTCCCATCCGATTGTTTTCTAGATACACGTTGAACTACGTAACGACCATTTTATTATTTTTTGAAGCACCTTTTTTATCGAATTCTTTCAAAAAGAAAATCACATACACAGAATGGCATAGAAGGATTTCGCATATCCTTATTTGAGAATGGTTCACTAACTCACAACTGATAATAATACTGTAGGTAAGAAGTTTAGAAATATATAACTTCAACATATATGAACATCCACTTTAAAATATGCGAAAACAGTTTATATATCTACAGCCAAGAGAATTACATTTAGAAGTGAAGGCTTTATAAGAAAGAACTTCTTCTTTAGCCACCCAAAATAGATTTGGGTTTCAGTGTCTTTGAAGATTTTCTCAGAAGCCACAGTTTTGTTTAAATTTTAGCATCCACATACACTGAGTTAGTTCACTCTGAATAGGTTATGAGATCTTTAAAAGAAATATTTAATGTGATTCAGAATAAGGAAAAGTATTACAGTGCCTGATACTATCTCTAAAGTTTTGCAAGAAATCAACAATTACAGAGTATAAGCAAAAAAGTATTACATTTTCTAGAACATTAACACAACTGAATTTTATTTTTAAGATATTTCAATGGAATAGTAGAAACTTCTGAATACAGTTGCTAATGTTCTGCCATTTTCTTTTAAACTTTCTCGGACAAATTTTGTAAAAAGTAATCACATCTGAAATTTGAAAATGGATCATAACATTTTAAAAAGTCACTTGTACTTCTTTCGTTTCAAAACATGGCGCATATCACCGAAGCTGTTTCGACGTCTAAATACGAATAAGGTTGATACCTCGAGTCACTGCCTGCAAATCACGTTCAGAAAATATACAACCATTCAACCATTTTCGAAAAAATCACAATAGATTTAAAAAAGACGTACAGTCTTTTTTTTTAACAAGTCTCAGCAAGTCTCCTAAAATTTTGTCAACTCTCACTAAACCTAAAAGTAAATTATCACTGAAGATTGGACGAAATTTTTGCATTCCTACATTCCTTTTATTATAGCATCTTTCAAAATACCATATGCTAAAAATATAAACTGTTGTTTACTCCCTTTTTCTGAGAACTAAAATTATGATGCACAAAAAATATCGAATGTTTATCCAAATTTTATTAAGTTCTTGATTAAATGCGGGTGAAATTTTAATGTAAAAATACAGGTGGCACAATGAAAGTGTTCACAGAAATGCCAGCGAGAGTAATCTTAGGAAGAATCACCGACTGGCCAGCATAACCGTTTATAAGCGGTATGCCAGGAGGAGGTGCGTAGTTAAACGGCGGGAAGGGCAAAGGCGGCTTCAACATTGGTGAAGGTGGTCCAACGAAATTTATAGACATATGTCCTTGGGGTAGAAACTGCGAACAGTTGGAATAACACTTTTGGAGAAGCAGAGCCATGCAAACCCTCGCATCCTCTAAGGAATCGTGCCCTTTCAAAGGAGGATTGATCTCGTTGCTTATGTACGTGGAAGCCAATGTTTTGAGCGATTGGCGATACGGGAAACCTTTTGGATGGCCGAAAACAATAGACGTGTCTATTATTTTGTCGTGGACAATATGCAAACCTATCAGGTCATTTTCAAGACCATGGCCAACGAGAATGGATTCTTTGTTAAGAAATCTCATAATATTCTCTTGAGCAATGGAAAGGTTAGTCCTTACATTTGTAAGGTCTTGAGGTTTTATGCCACTGAAAGAAGTGTTGTAGTCAATAATTGTGTTCTCAGGCTTGACGTATTCGTCATACAAGACATCTCCGGTGATAGAAATCAAAGCCACGCGAGCGACTTCAAGTCCAGCTGTGGTGTATACCATTTCTGTATCTAGTGCAAATATGTTCGCTGCGTCCACAAAACGGCGTGGGAAGTTCCTTACAAATCGAAACCTGCTCTTACGAAATGGCTTGAAACTAGATGCATGATATAAGTGATGGACGCATCCGTCTTCTTTCGATTGCCGTCTACAACAACTGAATAGTCCTGTATCGGGACCGTCGGACAGTCTTTTACCCGGATGATAAGTACATCCTTCTGGATCTTTGTACCAGTCCTTTTCCAACAAGGAGAAGGATTTGCCGCAACGACACGTCTGTCTGCTAGGGTCAGAAGAATTGGAAAAGCAGTCCAGGGGCCGGATGTAAATATTTCCAGGTTCTCTACGATCATAGACCGGGAATCCCCACTTTCTTCGCTGATCTTCAGAGAGTGTTTGGCTATAAATCCAATCCAACTGCTCTGGCGTAGAGCAAATTCTACCAACGTATTCAGAATTTATCGTTTCTACAGGCATCGTCACTGGTGGAGATGCTGGCATCGTTCTACGATGGTGACCAACGTCGAATACGTACGGAGGCATCGCTGCACAGAAACCTGAAAAAGAAAGAGAATGTATTTAAGAATAATACGGGACAATTTAAAACCATATTCAAAATCACTTTCGGTCGTAAATGTCACGCATAGAAGGAAATTCCCTGGTTCTACATTCTTAAAAGTTTGGTGTGACATTTCATCAAAACATGGTACTAGATAGTTGGCTCCAATGAGATGGTGAAACATTGTTCCAACATTTGGTTCTCAGGTTTAACCATACTTTGGTGAAGCACCAAATGTTGGAACAAGGTTTCACCAGCTAATGGAGCCAACGTTTTATTGAAAAGTTGCATCCAATTTTTTCAGAGTGTACCGCAGAAAGTTTCAATAAGACTCAGTGTATTTTCGAGGCCCCTCCTTAACCAAAGTCCGCAGGACCTTACACCAGTGATTTACGTTCAAGTTACTAAAAGACAAGAAGAAAGATTGATTAGGACAAACGCATCTATTAATATAGATTTTCCAACTAAAGTGCCGTTTTAAAAATGCAATTGCATAAAGAAATGCATTTAGTCCTGTAATATTCACAAGACCAAAATGTGCAATTAGAACCCTATTCAAGCAATTGAAAGTACCTGAAAATAATAATAATAATAATAATAATACAATTATGATAATTAATGTGGCTGTTAACGGCCAAGCAACTATGAAAGCTTCAGAAACAAAACTATACAGTTACTGTATAGGACTTACAGTATTTACTCGCGTAATAGTCGCACTTTTTCTACTAATTTTTCATTTTCTAGGTGGGTCTATTATGCTGGGAAATCTACTACAAAATTTTGTACATTAGCATGCTAACATATTACTATAAAATATATTCTATAATAAAATTAATAACTTGCCAAATGTTTCTAGATTAATAGCCGCCTTCGGCGACCAGTTTTGGTCGTCGAAGGCCGCTTCTCGGCCAAAATGTGCAACTTAGAGCACACTGGACTGGCGCATAGGGACTGGCTTGTGCAACTTACCGCACACGGTCCTCTTTGCAACTGAAATTTGCAACTTGCGGGCCGTCCGCCAGCTAGTAATTATAAATTTACGACAAAAACAAAATAAACAACCAAGGGCGGAGGGGGCGACCACCCCTCCCCCGAGAAGGAAGAAATTAATGTAAAAGATCCTATTTTATTTACATAAAATGGATGTATATGTCAATCTTCTAACTAACCGCCCCCCCCCCGACAAACTTGCATTAATCCGCCACCAAATTAATCAAAATAAACAACGTTGAAATCAAAATCCATCCGGTTAAACAAATTCAAATTTAAACAAACGCTTATGACAAAAACATATGTCACCAAAAACAATCTAAAACACTCAATTAAACGCTGAAAAATTAAACAAATGCTTATGGATTTATGACAAAAATAAAACAAATATCCCAAAACAATCGAAATAAAAGTTACGATCCAACAACGTTGAAATCAAAATGTATCCGTTTAAACGAATTCAAAATTAAACAAACGCTGTCATCAAAACAATCTAAAACACTCAAACACTTTTAAAATAAGATTTCACAAATGTCACGCCGTTAAGGTTTGAAAACACTCGGCTGAGAGCAATGGTGAAAAAAAAAAAAAAAACATGACTTCCACAAACAACAACAAATACGTTTTTCTCATTTCAAAGAGTGTGGCCAATTTCTAAAAAAGAATTCCTAAAAATAGGTGTATAAGTGTTGCGCAAACAAAATTTTGCACATTCTCAATAAATTTGCCCCAAATCTGCGGGGCAGCTGGCTGTGCCGCACAGCCAGCTGTCTTCAAAAAAGGGTCTCTAGATCTGTGGCACGGCACGCGATGAACGTTTTGATCGTCCGCCATCTTGCTGGTAATTAAGTCGAGCGATGGCAATGGCTGCCCTTTTTCCAGCATTGGGAAAGAGTTGCGCCTCAAAGGGTTAAACATTTAGCTGAGGAATTCGCCATAATTCGACCCCACCTTTAGGAATATACTGCAAAATACTACATGGTTAAGGTTTCCCTGAATTTCTTGATTGTTCCATGACTTTAATAATCTGCTCATAGGAGGTCTCTTACAGTTTCTGAATAAACTCTTAAAAAGCCTGAGAAAATGAAGAATAATCCTAAGTCCCCAAAATAAGGTAGAAAAGTCTGAGACTCAGGGCATAATCCTGTGACTTGGCACATTTGCTAATGTGATGAAATTTTTCATTGGTGCAAAAATTGGTGGCAAAATAAATATATAAATAAAATTAAAGAACTGAGAAACATAAAAGAATTAACCATATTGAATTTTAATTTAAAAAATCTGCTATTACATTGTTTATAACTTCGCAAAAACAACACGTGTCTTACTCATAAATAATAAATGCACGTGGTCACGTATAAATAATTTGAAATTATTCGTGTGTGACCACTTGTATTCGTCATAGAAATTATTTATGTGTAGCCATGTATTTTTCATAAAAATTATTAAGTTCGATGAGAAGCACATACGACTACTATAAAGTTTCTGTGACACTGGCAAGTAAACGTAGTCACACGTAAATAATTTTTGACATATATATATGGTTACACATAAATAATTTCTGTGGTGACAAGTACACGTAGTCACATGTAAATAATATACGTAGCTGCGCATAAATAATTTCGTTTCCTATAAAGATTGTATGATAAGAGCAAATGTATGAAAAATTTTGCGTAATAAGTCCAAATCTAACATTTCCTGTAATATGCTTTAAACACATAGATTTCATATAAAGTGCTGCACAGAATTTGCGCAATTCATATTCCTTCAAAACAAACTTAAATTAACCCCTTTTTGACTCTTTTATTTTAAAAAATAAAACAGAGAAATCGATGAAACGAGATTAAATAATAAACACTCACCAAACCAAATAATTTCAGTTACTAATACGGAAGTAGGTAAGCCTCTGTCGGATGTTATGGTAGAACAAGCAAAGGCGAGAATGATAACTTGGGATAAGGGGAACGATTGATAAGAGAAGATTCCCCTAGAATTTGAGATTGTTTGCAACTGCTGCTTGTTGGTCAAGCAGGAAGTTGAAACCTCTAGTTCCCAGTCTTTATCTTAGGACCATTGAAGAAAAAAAAATGGGTGAGAATTTCTCACACTTTCCAGCAAACTGAGTGAGATTTTTATAAAATGGGTGAGAATTTATCACTAATAGATTTGGGTTGGGTAAATATACAGTGGGTAAGGGTATTTATTCCTGTGTTGGCTAAATACCCAAAATCAAAGTATTTATGATTTTTAATTATTTTTATTGAATGTAACTGGACCTCCAAGTCTAAATCAAGCACAGTTACATGCAATAAAAGTGACCCAGTTTAAGACACCCCCCCCCCCCCCACGATGAGAATGTTCCCAGGAACACCCAGCCCACTTCTTTTTTTCTTTCATTCATTGACTTCAGTTCTTGAGAATCCACTTTTACATTCTGTGTTCTTCATTATTTTTTTTTCTTTGAGAAACCGATTTGTACGGTGCACGAATTTCTCGCAGTAATAATTTTTTAATGCGAGATTCTCGCGTTCTCGCACTCTAGTGAAAACACTGATCTTAATCTCAAATTTTTATTGTAGTGGTCTGCAGTCTATTCTGAACACTTATCTGACCGAACAAAAGGGTTCAGATTATGGGGAGGGGCGGGGAAATCGGCGTCGAACAGCTTTAACCCTTTCAGGCGCAACCCTTTCCCAATGCTGAAAAAAGGGCGGCCATTGCCATCGATCGACTTAACTACCAGCAAGATGGCAGACGATCGAAACGTTCATCGCGTGCCGCAGATCTAGAGACCCTTTTTTTTGACGCAGTTGGCTCTGCTGCACAGCGAAAAAAAAAGGGTCTCTAGATCTGTGGCACGCGATGAACGTTTCGATCGTCCGCCATCTTGCTGGTAGTTAAGTCGAGCGATGGCAACGGCTGCCCTTTTTTCAGCATTGGGCAATCTGTCCAGTTGCTCTCGCATTCTTCCATTTTTCAGCAGATGTCAGCGCTGTTTAAAATAATCGTAACCATTCTTTTACGGGAAATGACGTGCTAAAAAGTAAAGGATTCTCGTGGAGCTATGTCACCCGCAACAATTTTTATAGAAATCAAATCTATTCTTCGTGACTGGCAACAGTGAAATCGTCAGAGTTTGGTGTTCACAGAGCGGGAACACTGCACGTTGAAGGGTTAAAAACAAGCCTACAATCGAAAAAATGAACAATGCTTCTTCAATCTATATGCACTATGGACTGGTACTAACAGTACATCTGTATGTCTCATGTAACTTTCAGAAAAAAATCATGAGCACAAAAACTGACTTAAAAAATGGCCCGAGGGTTTAACCGTTTTTGTCAGCATCGAAAAATTTCGTATGCTTAGCATTTTCCCCCCGACAGTCTCGCAGCTTCTATTGGTTCATTGTCAGTGTCAGTTCACAGTGCAACTTGCAAAGAGACATTCTAAATTGTTTGAAGTCTCTAGCACAATTATTATTTTTTTAAAAGCTGTTCAAAAGTTGCATAATTTTCAAGTGGGACAGCCTTAAAGAAAGTTTTCTTGTCAGTCACCGGCACATTGGACAGTTCTGTTTTTTGTCTAATTGTACTCGAAGCTTACATTCCAATAACGCTCACTATATGCACTGAATTCTTTTTTTTTTATGGCTTTTGTTTACTTTTCCCATATTCTGAAATGCTGAGGATGTTATGGTACAATCACGAACTTGGATATATGATCATCTACTAGCGACAGATGTGCGAAATGGTGTCAGCCCCTGAAAGGGAAATACTCGAACCCCTTTTAATGGTTAGCTACACAAGTGTCCTCTAGCGACGCATAGTGACGACTCATATGCAATCTACTATTAACGCACGCATGCATACAACATAAACTTAATGACTACGACTCACAACGCCATCTTACAGTAGAATTTCGTTTAGCTCTTTTATAATGCATCGATGATCGCCCTGGTACAATTTTTATTGATTTTATACTCTGATGCGTTGGGCTGCAGTGTAGTTCATTTTTATGCACAGTGCAGTGTAAAAATGAAAGCACTAGAATTGGTAACATCGGTTTGGAATGCCCAACTAGAAAGCTAATAAACAAAATCAATAAAAATGCCAAGTAAAATAAAATAAAATAAACTTACTGCAGTGAATAAAAACATTTGAACTTCTAGCTATAGCTTAAGAGACGTCATTGCAACGTCTCAAATTACTATTACAAACCTATACAGATTTCTCAATTTATCGTCTAGTCGACTATTTTTGGAAAATAGAGCTTATTTTTGTCATGCTGCCATTTAAACATGAAAAGTAACGTTTGTTAAAATGATTTTCGAAGTAATCATTGCATGGAAGGGAAATACTATCCATTCCTAAACGCTCTTTTTTCAAAATTCTTTAAGTTGCAATTTGTATCTACAGCATAAAAAGATTAGAAATTGTTATAAGCGTAAATCATATGGCTTACATTGATGACCCATTTATCTTTAAACTTAGTTTTTGGAATCGACATTTAATTTTATTTATCAGTATATTGAAAAGAAATTCTTTTAAATGCTTTAACGTCACATTAAAATAAATTATTTAACTTGTAGTGATAAAATTATAATATTTATTGCCGAAACTTTTGAGTGAAATAAAGAGGAATAAATATTTCATTCATTTACATTTTAATACGAATGCATGAACAATATTAGGCTAGATGTAATAATTCCATTTAAGTAGTACGACTATTAGATTTAAACGTCTCTATTAATTTGCCCCACAGTTAAGGAATGCAATCCCGCACTGTTTTTCGTTTTGCGGGATTTCAGGATTGAGATTTGCCGATCCCGCGGGATCCTGCAATCTCGCGGGAATGACATTTCATTCATCTAAAAAGTAATTAGAATACAGAAAAGTAGGAAAACGCAAGAGTTTAAGCACTTTTAAGTTTAATGATAAAAACTTATCTTATTTGATAATTAATGCAATATCTTACATAAATATGAAAATTATGGTCATGATGTTATTTTTTAATTGCTAAAAAAGAAGAATGCAAAAAAGACAACGTAAAAAGGTCTTTCAAGTCTTGAAAACGTTTTCCTAGTTTTGATCTAATTTTGATAGAGAATACAAAAGCTCTTGACAAAAAGCTTTCTTCTTTTTTTTTTTTTTTATGAAACCCTGAAGGAGCAATTTATTTTTGCATAAGTAACTGAAGTTCATCTTTTAAAGGTATCACTGGCATGGGCGGCCATATGATTGTTTGTAAGGAAGGGGGGGGGGACAAGTCAAGGGTCCTGTCCCAGAAAGATACAAAATTTAGTGTTGAAGCACTGCTGCGTTAAACCAGTTACGTAAATCATAATGATATGGGATTTTGGAGGGGGAGGGACTATGGTCCCACCTAATATATCCTATGATGACTGGTTCTTATTCTTCATCTCATGGTCAACATCATTTGGCCAATTTATGATTGTAAAGGAGGCGTGAAATTTTAATAAAAATAATTTAATCCGGCGGGACTAGTCCCGCAAACATTTGTGCGAGATCCCGCAGGATCCCGTTCCCGCGGGATCGGGATTGCATTCCCTACCCACAGTTTTTAAGCAAATAACTGTGGATTTTTTACAGTACCGGGTAAGAAAGTTGACATTTTAATTTGGCAATTACAATGTTGACAGTAAAATTGTGCTCCAAAAAGTCTATTGTGTTTTTCCATGGAAATTAGGGTGGGGGATAATGATCGTTAGTTCTGTATTCTAAAGAGTTCCCCCCCCCCGTATAAAGGGCAGACTGTAGTTAAGAAAAACCTAAAAATTTTGAAACAGTCAGGAAATTTTACTTCAGCAGATAAAGTCAGGGAAAACTGCAAATTTTGGAGAAAATCTTGGAGTGTGACCTGAAAAATTATCTGAAGTCTGCATTTATAAATTAATTTTATCGTTGCTGTATGTCTGTAAAAAAATAATTATGACTTGACACTGGCGCCTCGCAGTGGCGGAAACGGTAATGTTTTGGGGAGGGCCTGGTTTAAAAAAGTGAAGGAAAAAAACATACTTGTTTAAGCTAAGCAAAAATGTACAATATATTAAAATTTCATCCTAAAACCATTTTTTTTTTTAACTAGCCCTCCTCTCGCTACCCAAAAAAAATCTACCATTTTTGCACACCTACACCAGCGGTTCTCAACCTTTTAACGTCGCCCCCCCCCCCAACTTACGGTGGCGTCCCCCCCCCTCACATTTTTCAGCATACATTCAGTTTTTTAATCTTTAACAGTGAACATTTAGTCCAATTTTCTGCAAAATAATGTTATCAGTAAAGTTTGAATGAGCATTTTAAGCGAAAAAGAATATATTTTTGAGTAAAAATGAGGATAAATAAGATGATTTTTTAAAAACGTGCATCAGTAGTTGCTATTTTGTTTTTCTTGCACCCCTCCCTGCAAACGCTCTGTGCCCCCTTTGGGGGTCGCGCCCCACAGGTTGAGAAACGCTGACCTACACTATTATTTCAGATAGATGTACGGCAAATAAAAAAGAAAGTCATAAAAGCAGATTTCAGATAGTTTTCCATATCATATTTCATAATTTTGTTGGTTTTTAGCAAAAATTGCACGTTTCCTCCGACTTTATCGTTTAAAATAAAGTTTACATTACCCGCCCGCCCCTGTCTTTTAAGAAGAATGAGACGGGCTCAGCTCGAGCCCGGGCTCGGGCTCTGTAATTCACAATTGCGTTCGGGCTCGTGAAAAATTTCTATTTTATTGAACATGCTCCTTGAAACAGATTTTTAAAAAGTGATTCATATGGAAAATAAAAGTACCTATAAAAAAAAAAGCGGCATGGGTGCCTAGAAGGCGCGTGAAGCTCTTTGGGTATTTCAGAACGGCGGCTTATATTGCTTAGTTAGTCATGAGATCCGATATTTTTTCATAAACAAAGATTTAAAGAATTAGAAAGTGCATTAAAAATTTGCAACTATATTTGTATTTAATTTGCACAAACGACAAAATTTATTGTATTCTATCAAAGAATTACTTCTTTGAATTTTATTGAATTTTATTTATCTTTAGCTGAAATTTCGGGCTCGGGCTGCGACTTAAATAATATTGCTCGGGCTTCAAAAAATGAGCCCGAACTCATCTCTACTGTCTTTGACCGGCTCTGATGGCAAGCGTACACGAGAGGCATCTGCCAAGATATTGGGGTGCCTTGGACGGTGGACTTTTTAAGGGTTCTACTCAGGCGCGTAGCTAGGAAAATTTTTCGGGGGGGGGGGATATGCGCCTGGAAAATTTTTCGGGGGGGGGATATTACCTTATATGTGTATAAATAGACGGAATTTCATCACTAATCCAAACATTTCGGGGGGGATATATCCCGATATCCCCCCCCCCCTGGCTACGCCCCTCGTTCTACTAACCCGGATTTATGTTACATCTGGAAAAAAAACTGCCCAAAACCTTCGATCGGCATTCGTGCGGAAGGCCTAAACGCAGGCACCTTCACACTTTCAACAGGTACAATGTTCGGTGACTTCTACACTCGGTCAACATGGGACAGGCGACGAGAAATAGCAAACGGGACAAAACTGATTGACCGTCGAGAGCTGCACTTTTAAACGCACCTGTTTTTATACTAGTTATATCTTTAAACAGTGGTATTAAAGCTCCAGATTCTCGTAGTATAATCTATTTGTTAATTAAATAGCCGTATAGGAGTCATTTTCTGTTAAATTTTGGTTTTAAAAAAGTTATTGTTTTAATTCCCGATTTTTTTATGTTGATGCAATTATCTATGTCTGCTATCATGAAGAAAATTACCAGCAGAGATCGTTTGCCTTAATTAAACATTTAATCAGTGGGATAGTCAAGGCGTGGAGGTCAAGGCGTCCAGATTTCCCTGAATTAGAGTAACACTCACAAATTAAAAAAAGAAAGAAAGGAAAAAGAAAGGAAGAAGGAAAGAAAGAAAGACGGATTTTCTTTTCTTCTTTTTTGACCTCTCTTCCCTTTGAAATTCCCAGCTAACAAAAATCCCTAGTTACATTGCTGGTTTTAATTAAATATTCAATTTTTTATTGAAATATGGTAATGACAGACAAGAATGTGGTAATGACATTTGGGAACATAATAATAACTTAAATTATACAAACCTAAATTAGTCCATGTAATAAAGTGCTCACAATATCAACTAAAAAATAGTAATAGGCTTTTTTTTTTCGCCTAAAACTATCCTTTACTTCAAAACTCACTATCTATTTTCAATATATGTGGAATAAGGGAAGAAAAATCCATTAAAATTTTTTATTTAAAATTTGTCCCTAGAGGTAACTGCCATTACCAAGGTGTGCAAGTTTTTTTTCTTTAGTTGTTTATTAGATGGCGATGTCTTGACATATTGAATTGTTAAAAGAACATGACTACACGTTCTTACAAACAGACTGTGTCAGTTTTAGTTTAAGTACATAAACATTATTTTATTTTGATGCTTTTTACCACAACCTTAAAACTCGTTTTTATGTTTTCAGAGTGCCTTGGTAATGACATTAAGTTAAGCTTATTTAAGGCAAAATTCTGACAGTTAAAAGCCAATGCAATATTTACATTGAATGTAGTCAAAAACTTCTTCATAAATCCTACAACCAATTTAAATTTATTAATTAGGTATTTCAATAATAATGAACTTGGTAATGACACATAATAATACACTCCCTATAAATGTGGGGGAAAAAAAGCATCAAAATAATGTTTATTCACTTAAACTAAAACAGACATAGGCTGCTTCTAAGACCATGTGATCCTGTTTGTTTTGTTTTGATTGTGCAAAATGTATTTCAATTTTGTGTGCTTAACCCGAAATCCGCTTATAAATCCACGTCAGAAGGACAACACAAGGTTGGGGGTGCCCTACGTGGGAGTTTGTTGCCTTTCTTTTTAAGTTTTAAAATTCTTTAAAAGAAAAGTTAAAATAATAATGTTTGAAGTTTCGGACAAGCTTTGGTCATGACATTTACAACTTATTTTTTTTTTTAAATAATGATTTTTTTGTTTTCTATTTAAACTGATGCTGATGCCATGTTGGGCTTGTAAGAAATTGCGGGAAAAAAAATTGAGGCGTTTATGGCTGACATGCCTGATTGACATTTTTCAGCCAAAAACATAAAATTTAAAATCGCGCGAGAACGACCCTCGCAGTGGCACACCCAGGGTTTTAGTTTGGGGGGGAGAGAGGGCTACAAATACTGCTGAACTCGGTTATAGTGAATTTGATTATAGTTATAACTCTCTTATATCGTCGAAATGTTTTATACCAGTCGACTTGTCCATAGAACACAAGCCTACGAGCAGTGTAACTCATTACAGAGTCAAATAATTTTCTGATCTTTTCAGTGATGTTGTAACCGAGTTTAATTGTGTTTCATACACCAACTCTTAAGTTTTTATTTAAAATCTAACATTTTTTCTTTGGTAAAAAGTATTTTAGAAATAATTCAGAGAAAATTTTTTAAAAGTAAAAAAATTTAACTTATCAGTCACAATTTTCAATTTTTCACTTATAATTTTCCACTTTTAACCCTTTCCCGATGCTGAAAAGAGGGCAGCCGTTGCCATCGCTCGACAGCAAGATGGCGGACGATCGAAACGTTCATCGCGTGCCACAGATCTAAAGACCCTTTTTTGAACGCCAGCTGCGTCAAAAAAGTGTCTCTAGATCTGTGGCACGCGATGAACGTCTCGATTGTCCACCATCTTGCTGGTAGTTAAGTCGATCGATGGCAACGGCTGCCCTTTTTTCAGCATTGGGCAATCTATCCAGCTGTTCTCGCATTCTTCCATTTTTCAGCAGATGTCAGAGCTGTTAAAAATAATCGTGACCATTTTTTACGGGAAATGACGTGCTAAAAAGTAAAGGATTCTCGTGGAGCTATGTCACCCGCAACTATTTTTATAGAAATCAAATCTCTTCTTCGTGACTGGCAACAGTCAAAACGTCAGAGTTTGGTGTTCCCAGAGCGGGAACACTGCGCGTTAAAGGGTTAAGGAGGGAGGGGGGGGGGCTTGAGCCCCATAAACCCCTCCGAAGGTGCGCCTATGGATCCTTATTACTTCTTATACGAGAAATTATTATCGTTAAAACCATATTGCGCTGCGACGTTTTGTTAAGTTATGTCTCGCTAAACAATAGGTATCTTTGTCCAGTTGCTGTTTCTAGTCGCTTTGATGGAGAGGCGCCAACCAGCCTCACAATAACCGAGTTCTACTGTTCTGCATGGGGATTATACGGGATTTTTCTCTTTTTCTTTTGTCATCTCCCAACCACCTCCAGTTCAGCAAGTTTTGCACAAAACGTACACAACAAGCATATAGCATTAGTCACTCCTCTCAATTAGGTGAAAGTCCGGACAACGACCTTTGTCCAGAGGAGAAATGTAAGACATTCTGTGTTTACTTATGAAGAAAAAAAAAAATAACTCCACTTTCAAGATCTGAAAAGCAAAATACAGCAAAACCTGCCTAAAACGGGGGGAAAAAAGAAAAAAGAAAAAAGCTCCAAAGGGAGCATTTTGTCGTACAAATAACCTCGAATAAACCGGAAACTGAACTATCTATTTTAGGAGCTTTTTTTAGTAGTCTGTTTTTAAACTTGGCTTTAACAATCGGGAAATTAGGATGGATTTCATTAGTTTCTCTTGAGGTTTTTGTCAATGCAAAATAAACTTCTTTTGTACCTATATAGCTTTCACTCAAGTATTTTCCCTGATTAACGTTAAAATTATGCTTCGAATTATTCAATAGTAAATTTTTCAATTGTCGAAGTTAACAATAGACATGCAAATTACTTTAAGGGTGTATGACGGAAAAAAAAAGAACTCTGTTTTTAGTCTCGGAACACAAATTGAAATAAACTAATAGCACCATGGTCTCCAAAAAATTCCAGATGGTTCTTCATAAGCTGCTTTAAACACTGCAATAAGCGAAAACGCTGTGGCGTTTGTGAAATTTTCAGAAAAATATTCTTAAACATGGATCTGAGCTGCAAGATTTTTCGAAGAGTGACACTTTTTTTCGAAAATTTCCGATTTTTAAGAATTTTTTCTAAAAGTTTTGAAACTGATACAGATGGATCGTTTATTTGAGTATGTAGTACAGCCTGTAAAGAGACAGTTTCAAAAATTTGAAGTGCCTGGCATAATTAGTTTATTTGTACTTACGTACCAAAATCAATCACATGATTTGTTCGAACAACACAATTAAAGGAAAAAATTGATGTAATTATTTTTTGTGATTAAGCGAATATGCCCTCTCAAAAAAGTATACAAATGTGAGAGTCAATATTTCTATGTTAGTTTTATATATTTAAAATATTTTTCTTCATATATATATCAATTACTTCTTACATTTTTTTTGCTCGACCATGACCTTGTGGATAAGACACTGAGCATGACAGACGGCTGAAGCGTGAAGGTCCCGGGTTCAGACCTAACTAATGATCAATCTAATGATCTGGAGTTTTGGACGGTTTTCTCCAGATGTAACGTGAGTAAGCGTTAGAACCCCTTAAAAGGTTCTCCGCCCGTTTACCTTCATTTGCATTAAAATTGAATCCCAAATTATTAAATTGTGTACTTTTGAACTGACTGAGAAATTATCAAGTGCTTTACAATGCACATGCAAATGAACTTTGAAAGCAGGCAACTAATGAAGAATACAATGAAGAATAATTTGCCTCCAATAACTAGTACGTATCAATAATTAAAAATCAATTAAAGTGTGTAACAATTTATGAAGTATTTGAATATGACAAATCAATGCAATATTTATAGCAAGTCTTTCAGTTTCAGAATAACATCTTTAAACATATTTACGTATTTAAAATATATAAATTTTTTGGTGATTATTAAAATATTAGCAATATAGGCGAATTAAATTAGTAAGAAAAAATGTCTCATGACTCCGTTACATAAGGGAGGAATGAAGCATGTTTTTAAATGTTGGAACTAATTTTTTTTTTCCTTCTGAAGCAGAATTTTCATAAATATTCAGAAAAAATGACAGTGTATACCGTATTAGCACGAATATAACGCAATTTTTCATCAAGAAAATTAGAAAAATTCTATATTTAGGCCGCGAATTTAACGCGAATCACGGGAAATGATCAGTCAAAAAATACCGCATTATATTTGGACCAATACGGTAATTTATGTTCCCAAGTTTATTGCATATTATAGCATGTATTTATATAACATATTATCCAAATCAAATGAAATAATATGGCTGTGCACGACTAGTTTCACCAACCGTCTTTGGCACATGAAGTTTTGCTGTAATATCTTAGTTATCAACAAAGAAACAGTCATGTTTTTTATGGAAAGATAAAATTTCATTTTTTCTTCCCTAAGTTAGTATCCCACCACTGAGAGTTGATGTTACGAAAACAGCTTTTTCGTAACATAACCTTGCAGAAATTCGTAACAGAAATGATTTATAGCAATAAGTATGATGCTGTGGCTATTAAACTTGGTGGAAAAATACGAAATGAAAAATATTAAGGCTCTTGTGTAGTCGATCGCCGCAATGTTATTCTATGGAGATAACGGCCTTCGCTACTACCGCATTTCGAAACGAACTATTGCATATTTTTATCCATTCTTCCCCCCCCCCTTAATTTTAAAATACTGATATGCATTTATTTTTAAACAGAATTTATCTAAAGCAATTAGAAGTACATTAATTACATCGAAAATACAGTAGAACCTCGATTATCCGAGCTAATTGGGACTGCTAGTACCTCGGATATCGGAAATCTCGGTTAATAGAAACTATGTATCAAAACCTTCCGCGCTTGCGAATTTAACTAACTTTTAAAGTAAAAAACAATAGAACGTTTTTTAAATGATAAAAATAAACATATATGAACTTATGTCTCACAGCTAAAAAGATTTAAAAAGGAAATCAACTCTAGTAGTAAATTTTAAAAAGTAAAATGTATTTGTTTTTTTGGACAAAACAATAAATGGAACACGGACAACGAACTAAAATGTGTATAATTTTTTCCAAGCTCATTTTGGAAAGGAGAAAAAAAAAATTAGACTTCGTTATTGCCTCGGTTAACAGAAACCTCGGTTAACCGAAGCTCGGTTAATCGAGGTTCTACTGTAACATGAAATTTGTCCAGAAAGAAAACTTTCTTACAAGGTGTAATTAATGTACTTCTAATTGCTTTAGATGAGTTCTGCTTAAAAATAAATATAGATCACTGTTTTCAGATTAAGGGGGGGGGGGGGCTTCACTACTATCGCAATTCGAAACAAACTATTGCATATTTTTCATTCATTCTTTTTTCCCCTCAATTTTTAAGCAGAACAGATTGTAAGAAAGTTTTCTTTCTGGACAAATTTCATGTTATTTTCCGATGTAATTAACGTACTTCTAATTTCTTTAGATAAATTTTGTTTAAAAATAAATGCAGATCAGTATTTTAAAATTAAGGGGGGGGGGGGAAAGAATGGATAAAAAATATGCGATAGTTCGCTTCGAATTGCGGTAGTAGTGAAGGCCGTTTTCTCCATAGAATAACATTGAGGCGATCGACTTACGAAGTTAGTACATAAGAGCCGTAAGCATAATTGGTAGTGTCCCACCCCACCCACAGTGTCCCACGTTTCCCTACTCTCCCCCATTTTCATAAATTATAACAAATTTCAAAAATTTATAACTATTCTAACGTTTCTAACTACTAGTTTGAGATAAATCTTCTTACAGCCTACAGCGTTATTCACTAAACGCCACTGACTCCGAGACAGTGCGGAAATTGTATTAGTCACAATGGCATAGTAACCCTTGTGCTTGCGATGGTGAGCACCATTTTCTCCATTAGCAATTTAAGTAACATTCATTCTCTGCTGAGTTAACTCACGGGTTTAATGTTTTTTTAACCCTTTGAGGCGCAACCCTTTCCCAATGCTGGAAAAAGGGCAGCCGTTGCCATCGCTCCACTTAACTACCAGCAACATGGCCGCCGATCGAAACGTTCATCGCGTGCCACAGATCTAGAGACCCTTTTTTGACGACAGCTGGCTGTGCCGGCAACGGCTGCCCTTTTTTCAGCTTTGGGCAATCTGTCCAGCTGTTCTCGTTTTCTTCCGTTTTTCGGCAGATGTCAGTGCTGTTAAAAAGAATCACGGCAATTTTTTTACGGGAAATGACGTGCTAAAAAGTAAAGGATTCTCGTGGAACTATGTCACCCGCAACTATTTTTATAGAAATCCAATCTATTCTTCGTGACTGGCAACAGTCAAAACGTCAGAGTTTGGTGTGCCCAGAGCGGGATCACTGCGCCTGAAAGGGTTAAGTATGGCCATTAAAGTTTCAAGTGATCCTTGATCTAATGGTTGTTAATTGTAGAATTTGAAAGCACATACATTGATGCAATCTAGTTTCAGTCTCGTATCACTGTATATCCTACAGTTCTGTATAAAATATAATTTTCGCTTAAGGGGGGGTCTTGTACCCTTTAAAAATTGTGAAAATCGAAAAAATTTCTTTTATGTATATCATTCTGTATTTACAAAAATAATTTATTTACATGTAAGAAATTTTGTATATCAATGCAACGGCCTTTTTTGTTTACATTAGTGTCTTCAAAAGTTTTCTAAGTTAATTACGAGCAATTAATTTATTCACTGGTTAAAAACAACTATTTTTCATGTTTGGTTAACTGCGCACAGCCTAACACACATAAAAATCATTTCACAGAGTCAATATTTTTTCTATATACACTCTAATAATAATATACTTAAAATAACCTATTATTATGTAGATGTTACATACCTATCTACAGAAAAATAAATAGTTATATTTTTCCTAATTAAAAAATTAAATCATTCGTAAATTAAAAAATTATATAATTAATGACATGTAGAAAATTAGGTTATTTTAATTATGCAATAGCAAAGTGTATGTAGAAAAAATATTGAGTTTGTAAAATGCATTTTACGTTTGTTAGGCTGCGCGCAGTGAACCACACATAGAAAATAGTCTTTTAATTTGTTAATTAATTTAAATTTCCTAATTAACTCAGAAAACTTTTGAAGACCTTAATGTACACAGAAAAGGCTATTGTATTGATATGCAAAATTTCTTACATGTAGATAAATTATGTATGTAAATATGGAGTCATATACATGAAAGCATTTTCATCCCTTTTAAAAGGTACAAGACCCCTTAATATAATGAAATTTTCTAGTACAGAGATTTTAAAACCTTTTCTCGAATTTCAGGTGGCATCCATAATTTTCGATTTACTGGCAATGACTTCACATTTTTAAAACGAAGCAGTGGGTATTGGCGGCTTGGAGATTGATGGATTGTCCTACTCCACGCCAACAGCCTAACTCGTCGGGAAGTGGGTTCGATTCCCTGTCATGCTGTGGTGGTTTTAATTTCCTTTCTCTGTGCTAGTAAAAACTTTCATTACGTTGTTCAATTTATTCGGCTAGAATTTATAAGTGGGATTTTCAAACCAAGCACACAAATCCGAAACTAAATATTCCAAATACAACAACTACAATTTCTAAAGCAAAGGAAGTTTTTTTTTTCTTTTCCCTTTTACTGGTGACTAACTAGCTTAACCCATTAACGCGCAGTGTTCCCCCTCTGGGAACACAAAACTCCGACGTTTTGATTGTTGCCAGTCACGAAGAATAGATTTGATTTCAATAAAAATAGTTGCGGGTGACATAGCTCCACGAGAATCCTTTCCTTGTTAGCACGTCATTTCACGTAAAAAAAATGGTCACCATTATTTTTAACAGCTCTGACATCTGCTGAAAAATGGAAGAATGCGAGAACAGCTGGATCGATTGCCCAATGCTGAAGAAAGGGCAGCCGTTGCCATCGCTCGACTTAACTACCAGCAAGATGGCGGACGATCGAAACGTTCATCGCGTGCCACAGATAGAGACCCTTTTTTGACGCAGCTAGCTGTGCGGCACAGCCAGCTGTCGTCAAATAAGGGTCTCTAGATTTTTGGCACGCGATGAACGTTTCGATCGTCCGCCATCTTGCTGGTAGTTAAGTCGAGCGATGGCAACGGCTGCCCTTTCTTCAGCATTGGGAAAGGATTGCGCCTCAAAGGGTTAAGCTTATCAGAACCTGGCGTATTTGATCCCAATGACACGGTCACAATAGTACTTCTTGCACAAGCGTCAGAGAGCTGGAAACACAGAGTTTTTCCTGGCAAGAATTGGAAAAAAAGAGATCCGTTTCATTCAAATTAAAAAAACACCATCTGAAGTGTGACGTATACCGGTAATCTTTCATCGGAGAAACTTTCTAGTCATCGACTTGACTGGGGAGGTTACTGCCGCTGCTTCAACGGAAAGTTCATGATGTTCATTGAATCTTTCGATCCAGTGATGAATGATGATAATTGGTCCTTCCGAAGACATTGCTGCTCTCTTTCAACATAACTATGACGTCATTTGATGGTTGTGTAACAAAAAGTACTGAGAGCCGGAATGCTCTGAAAATGTCGCTTTCGAACAGTATTTTAGGCACACTTGAGAAAAGGCATGGCATTGAAATATCTTACTGCACAGTTACCGAGCTGTAAGATGGTTTATGAAAATACACTACAACAGAAAATTATGATATACCCTATTCACTGGTTGTATTCACTCATACAGTCGCAATGTTTTTCAGGCTGAGCTCATATTAAACGCAAACAACATTAGAAATGGCCCCAATGCTTTTAATCATGAGCTTATATCAGGGCCCGATTATCACCAACAGGGACACCGGGCACTGATGCATTTGGGGGCCCTCATCTATGAAATGTGTTTTATTTTTCATAAAATTTTGATATAAAAAAGAATATTTCAGAACATTTGAAATTAGGGGCCCATTCGAGTCGGGGGCCCTAGGCAAAGTCCCGATTTGCCCATGCGATAATAGGGCCCTGGCTTATATTAAAGGGAAACAATGTTATAAGTGATCATGATATTTTTCAGGATAAACCTATATCAAGAGGCAACAGTGTTACAATGATTTTCACCTTGAGCCTATATTAAACGGAAAAGTTTTCGAAATGACCATAGTGTTTTTCAAAATGAGTCTATATCCGAGGTTCCCAAACTGGGTGCCGCGAGCGTTTACCAGGGGTGCCCTGGGTAGCAAATTCCTCTGAACCGATATTTCACAAAAGGTCTGCCAAGCCGATTATCAAGTAGGCGAAACAAAAACATTTTAGTCCAGTTCGAGAGAGTTCGGTGTACAGTCGCCTCTATTTTACAGGAACTCCCGGAAATATGGGAAGGGGGGGGGGGGGAATATATATCCCTTTTCCATAAAAGAAACAATGAAAAATGTATCCAAACTGTTTCATTCTAAACTTCATATTGCTTTAAAGGTAACCTTTCCTGAAACGTTTTCAGCCTGAGAAGGGTGCCCTGAAAGGATTTTTAGCCAGACAAGGGTGCCGCGAAGTGTTTTTAGCCTGACAAGGGTGCCACGAGCGAAAAAGTTTGGGAACCCCTGGTCTATATCAAGCGGAAATAATTTTATGAATGGCCGTAGTGATTTTCATCATGAGCCTATATTCAAGAGAAAGATTGTTTAAAATGGAAGTAATGTTTTTCAGGATGAGCCTATATCTACTGGAAACAATGTTATGTTTTTCAGAATGAGCCTATAATAAACGGAAAAGTTTTATAAATGGCCATAATGTTTTTCAAGATGAGACTATATTAAACGGTAGCAATGGCATAAGTGGCAGTATTGTTTTTTAGCTATATGGAAATAAATATTGCTTATGTGTGAAATAGCACACATGAAAAAGAGTCTCCGCGTTAAAACATATTAAAGTGTGCTCCGGCAAATGCCCATATTTTTCAAAGCAATTCTAAAACATCGTGCAAGATTGGATGAAATGGACAAAATTAAAATACGTTGAATTTGAATTAATACATATTAAGTCGTCGTTATTATAGAAATCACAGTCATTGAGTGTGAGAATAAGGAAAGGGCAAAAAAGAATGTTTAAAAAATTGGAAATAGTTTAAAATTGAACTTTTTAAATGAATTTTTGATAAGCATGCAGAAATTTTTACTGGTACAATTTATTTCAGGTTGCAATTAATAAAAAAATCTGTATACTAACATATGATTATATAACTATTTTAAAATATTAACCTAGCTGAGATTGTAGTCATTTAGTTTATTTTAATTATTGTATAAGTAGTTTAAATACTCTTTTGAAAGAACCTCGATAAAATATTAAAAATGTCAGAGTTTGAAAACTTACATTCATATTGGAAGAAAAAAGTCGTTAAAAACAATTATAAAGACAATTTAAAATTTCTTCGTTTCTCCTTCGGAAACTAAAAAAACTAATTTATGATAGAAAATAAGAGAACGAAGGAATAAAAGGAGTTTATTTATTTAAAGTGGCACTGTGATGATGTTCTCTCTTTTGCACAAGGGAAAAAAAAGAAAAAATTCTCAAAATTTTAAGAAAAAGAAAACAAAAAAAAAACTATTGGCATTTCTGACTTCTTCGAAAATTTCTTAAACGCTTCATTGGAAAAATAAATTATATATTAAGGAAATTTCTTATTCTTATTTATGGGTGTAAAACTATTTCTGCATAAAACATTGATTTTCATGCTGCGTGTTAACTTTTGAAATAAGAATATTTGAAGCTTGAGATATTAAAGTGGATTTATTTTTTCTTATTTATTCTACAGAGAAAAAATTGGCTTTAAAAATTTTTGATTTATTCTCGCTAAAGACTGTAAATTATTATGGAGCTAGAAATCACACAAAATGTCATCGTTTCTATTTCTATTGCAATTTATGATATAAATTCATTTTCTTTAAATGCAATCTGTAAATAAACTTTTAAACAAAATGCAAAAATGTATTTACACACCAAATAGTTTAAATCTTTTAGTAATGAATTTTTTTTTTAGTATAAAAAGAGTACGGTTTACTTACTTTTAACAAAATTTTTAAAATATAATAATAGTAAGTAAATAAAAATTATAAACTTTAAGCGTATTAAAATATTTACTCCTAACAGTGTAACAGAAATGTTTTACTTCTGAGTTCAGATTCGCGAAATTGTAAATAAAATTGTTCACCTTAATTTTTTTTAAATGTGACATATTTTATTATCTTTGATATCAAAAATATATTAAAAACTATAGATTGTTCAGTTTGAAAAAAATCATGGTCTACCAATTTTTTAAATTATCAAGCATTTGTTAAAACTAAGAAAGAATTTTACACAAATGGCATAATTAAACAACATCGGGTGGTTCGAAGGGTCCATTAATTTCCCTCAAAGACAGAAAGTGAGAGAATAACAGTAAACTGCACGAGAGGTTCCATTCTGAAGGAGGATACAGTAAGAAAACCATCGCGAATAAAAAGGGTGTGGATGGAAAATAGAAGAAATTTTTACAAAAAAGGGGGAAGCAGCAAGTCGGTAAACAAATGTAAATAAATGGAATAGTAAAACATAAAAATAAAATAAATAATAATACACTAAAAACCTATGGTACGAGCATTGAAAATTTAATTTCAAAAGTTACACTTATTCACTAAGAAGATAATTTATCGAAGAAGTGACTAGACGCCTTTTTTAAGCAGTAGAGGTACTATCGATTTACCTCAAAAATAAAAATAAAAAATATTCAGCCTTCAGCTGAAATTAGTTTCCCCTCCGCTAAAGAGGTTTTTTGACAGAACCTTTTAATTTGTATTGGCAGCCATGTACAGGATGTATTTGCATGTAAATCAAACGGGGAGAAACCAACCGTTCTTCCAGTGGTGTCAAGTATTTTAAACAATCCGGTATTTCGGGGAATTCGAAGCCATTGCTTATAGCTAATTCTGGTATTGTCAATTTAATCAAACAATCGTAACATGTTTTGCAAAATTTGCCAATATCATCGATATCTTTGTAAAAGACTAGTTTTATAAAGTCCGTTGTCGCTCCTTTAGACAGTAAAGTTGTTTTGGAATGGGTTCTTATTGACTTTTTGAACCACAGTCGATCACAACAATAGCATTGGTGGATTGGACCATCAGCAACAGCTTCGAAAAATTTCTCAGCTAATTTACGAAATTCTAGTTCTTCACACCTTACATTTAGATCAGTATCTGTTCTTGGTCTTTTCGATGGTATATCTAGACAGAGTCGTAAACGTTTTCTGTCTTGTCTTCTGGATTTGGATTCCGCTTCTTGAGCACGAAAATCTGGATCTTCCCTTTTTCTTTGCATAAATAGACGGTTAGTTTCACGATGACTTTCTTCCGGATTAGACAACTGGCGAGGACGGCCAGCGCGGCCTTGAACAACAGTCCCGGGTATATTCTTCTGATATTTAACGATGTAATACTGAACAGTAGAGCGTGAAATACCAAGCCTACGAGCTATTTCACACTGATCCCGCAAAAATGAAAATTTTAGAAATGCCACGACAGAACACCACCACTTGCTCCGAGGAGGGACAAAAGTTTGAACGCGACTCTGGAAACAAATCCAAGTTCTGAAAAATGAAATCGGAACCTCGGGAACTTGACAGCCAGTCGCAGACGCTCTGACAAAATCTTACAGTTTCCCCTTTTGTTTCATCTGACGTTACTTTGAAATTTTTCAAGTATCCATTATTCCAATCATGTGTCGGATCTTGGTGTGTTTCAAATTTCCGTGAGATCTGTAAGATTTTATTTACTATCAATTATCATCCACGACTTTTTTTGTCTGCCCAAAACTATTACCCTCTTTAGCTGAGGGTAATAAAAATAGAACAATAAAAGATCAAAAACATACACGACTTTCTTTTCGGGGGGGGAGGTGGTGGGCAGGGCTTAATAACACTTTCTGATACTATAGGCCCGCTATCTTTTCGAGGCCCCTTCCGCCTATTCCTATCATAGACCACAATTATAATATTGTAGTTTTGAGGCCCCCTAGACCTTTTTTACTACAGGCCCGGGCCTTATGGGCCTATTCGGTAATTAAGCTCCGGAGAAGCAGGACAACACTTTTTCTTAACAGTAAGCAAGCACACATACACACACAAAGAAAGGGAGTTGCCAAGATTTGCAATTACGGTTCTGAATGAATGAAAGGAATGGAACAACCTCATAACTTCATTCAGCTTAGCGTTATTAAAATGAGTAGCTTTATAGCATTGAATTGATAATTATTAGATTTGTTTTACTTCCAAACACTTATTGATGGTTTCGGAATAGTTTCACAACGATATACGTAAATACATTTTTTTAAATAAGATAACAATAAAATACTGGTTGATGATGATTTTACTACCGGTGGTAGCGTTACTCCATATTTGCATAATAATTCTTAAACCTCTCATTACGATTGGTGAGAAATAACACCGTTTGGCAGGGGTGGAAAAACAGCCAGGACAGTCGACGGTATAGTGCATAAAACGTAAGTACCAAAAAATATCGTTCAATACAGAAATAATTTCGTCAAAAATTTCGGCTAAAAAGCTGTTTAAATTATGCCAATGAGGATAGTCATCTGCGCTCTCTTTCAAGTGGCGCCTATGGCGCACGCTCAATTTGCCATACCCTTGTCGTGGCGATTGGACTCAGTACCGCTAGAGATTGCAATCCGGCACCCATTTCAATCCGGTTGTGTCCGGCCCGATACCCAACAATCCGGTCGGATTGGCCACATCAAAAAATGATTTCTCTTTTGTTCCAAAATTAATTGTGTACATATGTTTAACCCTTTAACGCGCAGTGATCCCGCTCTTGGAACACCAAACTCTGACGTTTTGACTGTTGCCAATCACGAAGAATCAATTTGATTTCTATAAAAATAGTTGCGGTGACATAGCTCCCCGAGAATCCTTTACTTTTTAGCGCGTCATTTCCCGTAAAAAAATGTCACGAGTATTTTTAACAGCACTGGCATCAGCTGGAAAATGGAAGAATGCGAAAACAGCTGGATCGATTGCCCGGGCAACCGTTGCCATCGCTCGACTTCACTATCAGCAAGATGGCGGACGATCGAAACGTTCATCGGGTGCCACAGATCTAGAGACCCTTTTTTGAAGACAGCTGGCTGTGCCAGCACAGCCAGCTGTCTCTAGATCTGTGGCACGCGATGAACGTTTCGATCGTCCGCCATCTTGCTGGTAGTGAAGTCGAGCGATGGCAACGGCTGTCCTTTTTTTCAGCATTGGGAAAGGGTTGCGCCTCAAATTGTTAAGTGAGCAAGTTCATAAAAAAGACCGTTTATTTCTTCGGAAATCATTATCAGCTCTATTATAATTAAGCAACAATTACGAATAAAATCAGCAATGAAAATCTAGTATCTAGAATAAATTGTTAAATTTTAATCTTTATACTATTATATAACACAAGACTAGATCAAGGTTATTATATATTATGTTATATATAATAAAACTCTGCTGTTCGAGCCTCGTCAGGGGGAGGACCCCCCCCCTGAACCCCCTAATTTTTTAGTTTCATTATTGACATATTAAAACAATATTAATTGACTATGCCATTTTATCTCTCAACTTTCGTGTATTTCGTCTGGTAACCCTATGTTGACATTTTTATGATTGTAACCTATTTATAGAAAAATACATGGGATGCACATTCTACAGCTTATGAAATATTGTAACAATAGATTAAAGCTGTTATGAACTAATAGCATTTAAATATATGTAAAAAAATACATGTGATGCCTATTCTACAGCTTACGAAATATTGTAATAATAGATTAAAGCTGTTGTGAACTAATAGTACTTAAACATATGTAAAATTATGTCGCTTTTTTGGGATACAGTTTTCGAATAATTTTCAATAAAGGGGGAGAGAGATAAAAGGACATAGTCATTAATAATATTATTGTTATTATTATCAGTTATAATAAAATATCAAAAATTTATTTGTAATCAAAACAAAACAATGAATATCAATGAAATAAAATTTGCGTTATTACGTAGGATCCGGTTTTCTGGAGTCTTAGGGACTGTAGTCCCTAAGTCCACAACTAAAATTTACGTCACCTGGTGTCAAACCTTGATTTTTGGCGGGCATCTCAGCCTGGCACCCGTGGCAAATAACACCGCTTTCTTTGAAACCTTAACAAATTTTTGCGTCCCCCTCAAAACAGCGCACTGGGCACATGCCCCATTTAGCCCCTCTAGTTGCGTTCATGGTCAGTCTATGTATAAGAACTAACCATTTGTTCTAAACTCAGGAAAAGAGGCTTTAGAGAATGCAAAGCATATTTAAACACTTTTCTATCATCAGTACTCCGGAAATACTGTAGAACACATAGTTTAATTGATAATACTTTTTAATAAAAAAAATATTTTGTTGCGTGTGTTTGAAAGTTTTAAATAACATTCTTAAGTAATTTTGGAAGTAAATTTCAAATTTACTTAAACCGCATTACGTAAGCCGGAATTGCGTAATTAAGAAACTCATTACGTAAGTCGGAATTACGTAATTATGAAACTCATTACGTAAGTCGGAAGTATATTTGATATGTCAGTTCGGGAGTATATTGAATGCATGATGTATTTTTATTTCCTCGATTTGTTTACAGTTTTGATGACAATACTCAAAAATAATATTCGATGTTCATAGAGAAAATAAATAATATGTTAGATAGTTAATAATAGCTACAGCAAAATATGAGATAAATGAATCCATCGGAGATCTAAAACAGAAATATAATTTCTGTTCCTGCAAATGTCTGGTGTGTTTAAAATAATCTTATGCAATGTGAACACGATTTTAGTAAGAAAATCCTTGGGTCCTATGCGATGTTGTTTAATAGCTTTTACTCTTCCAATAAGAAATAATGTTATAAATCCAATTTTGTTTGTTAAAAATCATCAACTTCAGTGAAGTTTAGCAATAAAATATTTAAAGGGCCATGGGGACTACATGTGAATCCTATGAAGGCAACAGATTATGCATCCTTGTTTTAACCTTAAAAAATTAAACAAATAACAAATTTTAAAAGGTTATTTAATATTATTATAAACATCAACATGCAGGGTAACCGCTTGAATAACCAAACTATTTCGAAATTCCAGCATAACCGGTTAACGGATACGTAATCGGGCTGTCTTATAACCAGGCGATGATGAGCCGGTTAATATCATGGTGTTCCCAAACCGCCTTGCAATACTCTACTATTCTTAGATTTTAAAGAGATCTTCATAGATACCCTGTATATAAATTTCCCAGCAAACGATGCACATTTACGGCAGGTAGAGCGCAGGCATAAATGCCGAAATTCTACGCATTTTACATTTGTTGGGTGGGGGTGGGGGGGGGGGGGAGCCTCCCAATACAGTCTAACGGCAATAACATAAACTCTACTTCACAATAAAATTAAGTAACCGATAATCCATGTTAAATCATGCTAATGAACAAAATAAATAAAAATTTTGTTAAAAAAGCACACATTGCTTTTTTCACGAAGTTTTTATTTATTTTATCATTTAGCACCAGTATCTTGTGTTTTTTTTTTTTTTTTCATACTAATGAACTTCTGAATTGTAAAACATAAGAAAAAAGGTAAGAGGAATTTTTTGAAATTGGAAAGTAGTTTGAAATTGTGTAGTTTATGTAATCTTTTCTGTTGAAACAACCGCGGTATATACAGGGTGTCCCAAAAAAAGCGGTAACACGGTTTAGTTCTCCATTGTACCGGAGATAAATGGAGAATGTAAAATGAAAAAATGTTTAAAATTAGGTAGTAAATGAGACTAAGTTAAGAAAAATTTCCTTTTGAAATTTTAAAAATGTAAACTTTTTAAATTTGTATACGAAGCCCCTACGAAAAAATTCTCAATTAGTAAAATGTGCCCCATACACTAATCAGATGATGTACTAACTGTATCCTAAAAAGTGTCAGAAATATGAAGATAAAAATATGCTGACTTAAACCACTTTTCAACGGTTTTCGAAAAGAAAAAAGGACCACGGATGCGACGACGTTTCAGGTTTCGTACAGAAATTAAGAAAAGAAATACTTTTTCACTCTCCAGCAATAAATGTTTACATTCAAATTCATGCATAATCTTTTATATATGATACCTCTGAGACATTTTTTGACGAACGGCTGAAGCTTTTTACATTACCCAGGGGCGTAGCCAAGGGGGGGGGGGTTAGGGGTGTGGAGGGTTATAAAAATGAGTTGCCATTTTGTATGGCAAAACATCCCCCATGAGGAATTTTTTGCCATACAAAATGTATATTCTTCACTCCGTTATCTCACACATGTACGCATATATGTGGGGCCCCATGAAAATTTTCTGGCTACGCCACTGACATTACCTAATAATTTTATGGTGCATATTTTATTAATTGGGGATTTTTTTGCACGAGGCTGCTATACAAATTTAAAAAAGTGTAACTTTTTAAAAATTAACGAGAATTTTTCTGTGTCCTCTCGAGGAGCTATTGGCAATCGCACAAATTGCGAATAGGAGGTAACGTTTGCGGCAGAGCTTATCTCTCTCTTGCAGTTTTTTAAATCATGACGTCCCGCTTTTGACTGCCGTAAAAGAAACACAGGTAGTTTAGCCAGTTCATCTGATTATTTCACACAATTAGTTTTCAAACAAGGTAATACTGAAACTTACGACGGTGTTGATATTCTTTTTTCTTCAGGTAGGACAGTTGTGGGGGTGTGCATCAGGCCCGACGACATAAATTTAGGGCCCCAGGGCGAAATTGGAGGGCCACAGTCCTCCCCACACACCCATAAAAAAATTTCAATCTTTTCACCGCATAAAATGTTTTTAACCCTCTAAGCGGTTGCGACGTAAAATCTCGTCAACTTCATTCAGTTTTTACTGCAGGGCAATTCCATACGAACATGGACATGACAATTCAAAAAAATTTTGTTAGTTTTTAACAAATTGCGTGAGAAATCACTCTGAATTGTAGATGATTTGACAAGAGTTTATTTTGTGTAAAAGTTTCTTTCTATCAAAATGAAACACTTCAAAATCAGACATCAGAAGATTTTGGTTGTAGTTTGTAGCATGAGTTACCACACACATAGTACATTTTAATTCAATAACCAATTTTATAAAATATCCCAAACAAAACTAAATGATATTTTGTGATAAGAAACGTACATACAAACTACTCATAAAGATTATGGCATTTAAGTAGAATTTTAGCAGAAATACAACTTTAACTTTTCTGCCCATAATTCAATGTCTTCTTTTGGTAGCTTACCAAGCAATTTTATTAATATTACAAATTATTAATTAGTAGTTATAAAATATTTAATGATTTATATTGAGAAAAAGAAAACAATTTTTAAAAAGCATGAATTTTACTAAAAGAACATAAATAAATGATGTTTTTATTATTATGCAATGTTTGGAAATGCGATTTTTTAAAAAATGTAGCATGAGATACCGTGAAATCACCTTGCAATGCATCTATAAATTAAATTACTTATGTCATTCATATATAATAAGATATGTTTTAATATTAAAGCTTGTTAGCAATTTAGGAGCTTATTTTTTAATAATTACAAATCTTCCTGTCAAAAATTAATTTCTTTTAAATAATTTTGAATCTTGATGAAAATTTTACCGTGAAAACAACTTTACATTATTTGCCTACAGCCAAAACACTCAGAGGGTTTAAACAGTGTAGACTTAATACACTTTAATTTACACTTATACAAAATCTTGTATTACATGATAATATTTCCATGAAATCCTGGTTAAAAGTACCGGTATAATTTATATCATTCATACCGATGGGAGCGGCATAATTTAAATTATTTATATCATTCATGTATCATAAAATATATTTTAATATTAAAGCTGTTAGTAATTTAGGAGCTTATTTTTTAATAACCACAAATCTTCCTATCAAATTTTTTTTATAATTTTAAATCTGGGTGAAATTTTTACCGTGAAAACAACTTTACATTATTTGCCTACATCCAAAACGCTCTTTTACGCACTTATACAAAATCTTGGGCTACATGATAAAATTTCCATGAAATACAGGCCCTGGGACAATTGCCCCTCTTATTCCCCCACCTATCGGCGAACCTGCTAATTCTACTTTAAAAGAGAGAGAAAAATCTGTATAGTTAACGTAACTGACACAAGCTCTGTTACGTCACAGAAAGAAATCTAGCAGCTGAACACGCATTGATTCACGTTTAATCACACACCAATGAACTTTTAAAATTAAAAATGTATTTCTATTTACGGTGCGAATCTTTTGAATTCCCTTTCACCTTTTACCTGTTGCGGTGAACTATTTTTGGAACGAAACTACGGAAGATTCTTCTCCAATCCTTGGCCTTATTGGAGATTGAAGGCTAAGGCTTCGGAAGACACATCGGTAAACAAAGCTCCATTTAAGCTAGTCACGTCAAGGAGAGGAAATATTTTCCGATATTTACTTATTGTGTTATTTAGCGAGGAAATTTATTCTTTACACTGCTTTTTATTGTTTAACTAAATCCTCACTTTGCTAAATGTAACAATTTTGTGCTTAACCCTTTCCCAATGCTGAAAAGAGGGCAGCCGTTGCCATCTCTCGACTTAACTACCAGCAAGATGGCGGACGATCGAAACGTTCATCGCGTGCCACAGATCTAGAGACCCTTTTTTGACGACAGCTGGCTGTGCCGGCACAGCCAGCTGTGAAAGTCGTCAAAACGTGAGCTGTCGTCAAAGAAGGGTCTCTAGATCTGTGGCACGCGATGAACGTTTCGATCGTCCGCCATCTTGCTGATAGTTAAGTCGAGCGATGGCAACGCAGTAGCGGATCCAGAATTTTTTTTTGGGGGATGGGCTAAATTTTGAAAAAAGCTTATTTCACCCGAACAAAATGTACAATAAAGCAAAATTTTAGTCTAAAGTAATGTAAAACTTTTTGGGAGGGGCTAAGTTATAAAAAAAGATCATTTTATTAACTTAAAGTGTATAACAAATCAGAATGTTACCCTTTAGCAATCTCTTTTGAGGGGGGCAGAAGCCCCCTAGCCCCTCCCCTGGATCCGCTACTGTGGCAACGGCTGCCCTTTTTTCAGCATTGGGCAATCTATCCAGCTGTTCTCGCATTCTTCCATTTTTCAGCCGATGTCGGTGCTGCTAAAAGTAATCGTGACCATTTTTTTACGGGAAATGACGTGCTAAAAGTAAAGGATTCCCGGATAACAGTGAACCTTCGGCTATAGTGAACGCAAACTAATACAGTAGGATTGATGATGGTATAGGTGAAGAGTTCTTATATCTAGCAGGGATGAGTATGGTGTGAAATGTAGGGATTATATTTCCATTGATTTAAAAGATAGCAACGTGCGGTACCCTAAGAATGGAAGAAATGTGAAGCAAAAAATGAAAATAAATTGCGAAGAAGCTGAGAATAATGTTCATGCCGATGAGACTGAGCCAACACTAGTGCCTAGTTTATCCTACTCAGTAATGGTATTTGAAATTGTGTGACTTTTACTTACAAACATGAATACACATGAAAAGACAAAAAAATATTGTAAATCTTGAAAAATTTTGTTTAATTAAAAGATTAATCGAAAACCCAGTGTAAACTTGCTGATTTTTTAAAAATAAGTATTACTCAATTTCTCTCTCTCTTTATTATTTTACAATAACTCAATTCACAACTTCCATTTGTTTCTTTTACACTTTGGTTACAAATTTAGTACTTTTGGTATACTGCATACATTGTGTGTATTCATAAATACTGTTTTCTTCGTATTTTGTCTTTAACCCGCATTCATCGTTTTCCCGCATGCATCGTTTTTTAGTACGCACACCTTGAAAAACGATAGATCGAGGTTCTACTGTAGTCCTGATTCAAATACAGTATCTCTGTTCACCATGGGGATAGTTCGGTTTTAGTTGATGGTCCCAGAGGTTCACTATTACCGGAGTTGACTGTATAAGTATATTGGTTTACAGGGTGTCCCAAAAAAGGTGACAACACACTTTAATTCTTTATCTATCCTACTATAGTTACGCTCATCCCTGACTCGCTGACTCTCTAACAATTCCGGGCAGCCACTCCAGGATAAACTTTGACCGCCGTTACCTCCAAAACATTAAAAAGTTAAACACTAAAAGCGTAATAACATCTATTCTATACTGTTTGTACGATCCGCTTGAATTTTTTCAGAACTATGCATAAAATATATACAAAGCAATCTGCGCTACTTTAAAAATATGAAAATTCACCATTCCCTAATTTTTAAGCGATTACTCCTTTTTTTCAACTCCATTTTTTTTTCCGAGAGTAAAAAAAAAAAAAAAAAAAAAAAAAAAAAAAAAAAATTAATCATTTGAGTGAAAAAAAATTAGCTGTCGCAATTGACATGACGTCATATTGAAGTCACGGTCATCAGGCTTTGAAAGGAAAGTTGCGATTGCAATTCGTTTAAAATAGCTTTGCCAAATTACCTAGTGTAATTTTTTTCACAAATAAAATCCATCGTTTGCATGGAGCTTTGATGTGACACGGACATTTTAGTCAGATGCTATATTGAGTGTAAACGTATTTTTGTCAAATGTTTTTTTTTTTTTTTTTTTTTTTTTTTTTTTTTTTAGAGCCCGTAGTAATCGTCTCCACAACAAGCTTGACTTCTAGTTAAAGATAATAGCGCAATGTAAATGGAAAAAATATTCAAAATAAGGTAGAAAAAAGGACTATGCTAATGAAAATTCCTCTGGTAATTAAAAAAAAAAGTTAACTATTTTACATGACCACCGTACAAACAAAATTTCCAATTAGTAAAACGTGCTCCATACACTAATGGGTTATGAATAAAGTTTGAGAATTATTGTTAAAAGTGTCAGTGATTGAAGGTATTGTATATTTTGACTATTTTGTAATTAATTTAACTGTTATTATTGATTGATTTTAAAATGCTCTATGCGCATCAATTTTTGTCCGTGACGACTGTTTTTTTCTTCTTTTAACACATTTGTGGCCAGATATTTTTGAAACTTTCTTCGATTTTTGCTGATACCACCAATAATAAATAAATTTCTGATGCCAATTTCTTGAACAAGGGATGATTTCTTTTAACCCATTTGTGTCTGGATATTTTTGCGACTTTCTTCGAATTTTACTGATAACAGAAATAATAGATAAATGTCTGATGTTAACTTCTTGAACAAGGGATGATTTCTTTTAAAATCATTATGCATAAAAATTGAAATATCCACATCCTACTGGGTCATGTTAAAATATTTTGTAGTGTTGAGGCTCATGTATAAAGGCTAGGAAAATAAATAACGTTTTCGACTAATAGCGAAAATGCCGTCCCAAAAAAGGGACACTAGGCATAAATGGGTTAAAATCATTATGTATAAAAATTGAAATGTCCACATCCTACTTCATCATGTTAAAATATTTTCTGGAGTTGAGGTTCAGTACTTGTGAATAAAGGCTAGGAAAAATAACGTTTTCGACTGATAGCGAAAATGCCGTCCCAAAAAAAGGGACCCTAGGCATAAAAGTATTAAGTTAGCTTTATATACACTACAGCAAAAGTTAATGATCAACTTACAATTAAAACTGAAGAAAAAAAAATATTTTCTTAAACGTATGTGATATTCAGCAAAATTTAGACTAAAATAATGCAAAAATGTAATAAAATATATAATTATTAAATATCTAATAAAACTAGTACGAAGTTATCTTCAGTAATGAAGGATTTTTTAACGAAATTTCAGCAAAATGCAACAAAATTTAATGAACTTACAAAACAATTCCAAAATCTATTTTGAGAAAAAAGCATTTCAAATCTTGATATATCCTGTCAGTTGTCGTTTGTTTACATATTTAAAACTAGCATTACTACACTCTAATCATCGTATCGAATAATTTTTTTTAATTTTAAATGAATGAATTGTAGATTAATATTCACAAAGTGTAAAAGACCCCGTTTTGCTGACACATTTTTGAGAATATGAAGCTCCATTGTTTTTTTAAACATTTAAAAATTAAACAAAAAAAATTAATTGTTATAATACTCTAAGCTAGGGACATTTATAACAGAAAAGGGTAAAACAGTAAAAATATTTTAAATACCGTCTTAAAATATAATTAGTTAAATTTTATGTAAGTAAATCGATTATGGTGTTTTTACCAGTTTTAATAGCATATGTTGGGACCTCTCTTTAACGAACCTCTATTTTACGAATTTTTCTTCAGAATCAAGAACATTTTGCGAATTTTTTCGTAAAAAAAACCTCCAAATCCATTATCTATTTAACGAATTTTTCCTTGGAGTTTAACTTCCCCCCCCCCTCACTGTTTCTCTAAATAATGTGAACATTTCAAAGTTGTTTTCTTCTTTTACTACATTTCATTTTTATCAGCGACCTTGACCTGGTTTCACCAGGTGTCGTAACTCACTGAGAGTAGTAAAATCAGTATTAAAAAACAGACAAAATTCAGACTTTTGAACAATTAAATTTAAGGATCACGAGTGCTTAAATTTAATTAGATCCGACAGTACCACATGATGGTTGCATTCTGAATTTACTTATTATAATAAATACGAAATTGAAATTAAAATTCATTAATTTTACCGTAAAATTATTTACTTAAAACCAAAAATACAGTGTAATATCGGAAGTTTTGTTTTACGTTTTTTGCTTCCTTGCAGAATTCTTTTAAAGTAAAAAAAAAAAACCCCGCAAATTGTTATTATTTATTTTTTAAAGGTTTGAATATCTAATTTTTCAATATTTAGTGTATATAAATTTAAAATCAGTTGTATGCAGCTTAAAGCATTTAATTGGTAAATCTCTATTTAACGAATTTTCCATATAGCGAACCTTTTTCCGGGATTTAGCGACTTCGTTAAATAGAGGTCCGACTATATATATATTTCACACGAAATTAATAAATCAATATCAATTCCGAATTCGTGTCAATTAGAATTGATAATTGATTTAATAATTCAGTAATGCTCTTTTTTTAAATGGTTTTATGACAGAAATGCTCATTTTATATTTTGAATCAAAAATTTAAATACTTGAAAAACCTAATTGGCGTATATCCTAAACTATTATCTATTTAATTTGATATTAAACTATTATATATCAAAAATTTAAATACTTGAAAAACCCTATTGGCGTATATCAACTATTAAACATTTATAATCGGAAAGATAAAATATAAATAATAGTGTACTATACATCATATAATTAATTAAATATTATGTATTTAAATCGATTATTCTGCCATTAATGCATCTGTGTTATGGATATTTTACAAAAAAATCTAATTAATCAGCATCAATTCAAATTCATGTCAAATTAGAATTATAACGCTCTTTTTTTCTAATAGTTTTAAGATAGAAATATTCATACTATATTTTAGATATTCATATTATTTTTACATTACAATCTGTTCATGTAAGTTTTACATTACAATAGACGAAAAAACTTCCTAAAAGTTGGTCAAAAAAACATGTGTTAATCCATCGGTTATTAAACTGTATTTTCTATGTAACTGACATATGTCAAATAATCATAATACTTTGATAATTTCATTTTTTTTTATCAAGTACCGCTGAGTGAGTTTTAAAAAACTTTTGGAGAATATCTCAAAATAATCTGAAAGCTTTCTCATTAAAATAGGGGGGAAATAATAAATAAATAATACATTTTTAGATAGATTTATTTCATTTTTATTAATTTATTTATTTTGTCCCATTCCTTTTTCTATCAACTATTATTTGTTTATCAAAAGAACCCTCAAAAATAAACTGGTGTTAAAAGATGAGATAAATAAAACTTTGTAAAATAACACACATAAAAAGGTACTTATCTATGAGAACGATGGTTTCGGCCGAAAAAAAAAATTTCAGCCTTCTTCAGCAGATCTCAATACACTTCGATCTCTCGATACACGCAAAACGATCGTACAGATTGATAGTACCTTTTTCATGCGTTTTATTTTATAAAGCTTTATTTAAAAAATGCGTTTAAATATTGGTTCTACATTTTTCATAAAATATTTCAGACGTAAAACTTTTAAGTTAAAAAAAATGTCACAACAAAAAATTCCACCTACCTGAATTTTTTTTTTTATTTACAATAAAAAAACAATTCTATATCACCTTTTTATAGAATTGAAAATTTAATTATTTAAAATAATCAATGCTTATAAAGTAGTATTTATTTTCTATTGTTTATTATAATTAAATTCAGGAAAAACTTTTAAAAGGTATTAATCTGGTAATACCTCTTAAAAATTTGCATATTTAAAAATATACTGAAAGTAAAAGGTCATTAATTCTTCGGAATATGTTTTTTTTTTCATTTGGTACACATGATTATACTTACAAAATATTATACTTTTAAAGTCACTACCGTGCCTTTAAAAATTGACATATTTTAATTTTAAAAATTATCAGCCATTCCATTATCAAGTAAAACGTATTTTCTATTGTTTATTTTAAATAAATATAGAAGAAACTTTAAAAAAAGTATTAATCTGGAAAAAACTTTAAAAATTTGCATTCTTAAAAATATACTGAAAAGAAACGGCCATTAATTCTTTGGAATATTTTTTTCATTTGGTACATACAGTTTTTCAATGACAAGATCACTGTACCATGCCTTTAAATAAAAGTTTATATAATTTAATTTTAAAAAATATTTATCCATGCTTATCAAGTAGCACGCATTCTCTATTAATCATTTAAATAAGTTTAGGGAAAAGTTTTAAAAGGTATTAATCAGGCATCAAGGGCATATTTAACTGTAGGAAGAGGAGTCCAGACCCTCCTCGAAATTTCAATTTTTATTAGCGAACTAATATTCATGAAATCTTTTTTTGAAAAATTCTGATTTTTCCACCGTTTGGGGTCTTTCCGAATTTTTTCTCTGGATATGTTCCTGTCAGGCATTAACTTTAAAAGTTGCTTACTTAAAAATAAAAGAAAATAATAATTATATTAATATTTTCGAATAATTATGAAACTAATTACTAACTTTAATACTTCCAAAAAACTTATTAATTACAAATAGTATTAGCCTTATACTTCTAAATAACATATTAGATTACCTTTAGTACATCTCAATAATTATGTAATTAATAATGAACTTTCCAATTAATTATGAAACGAATAATTAACTTTAAAATTTGCATATTTGAAACAGAACAAAATAATAATAGAAGAGTCATTTACAGTTCCGAATAATTATGAAATTAATGATTAACTTTAATACTTCCAAATAACATATTAATTTCAAATAACAAAACTCCCAAAACTTATTAGATTAACTTTAGTATTTCCCAATAATTAAATGGCCGATAATTATGAAACTAAATATTAGCAATACAATTTGCATACTTGAAACAAAACAGAATAGAGTAAAAAGGGTCTTTAACAGTTCCGAATGATTATGAAACTAATTATTAACTTTAATATTTCGAAATAACTTATTAATCCAATTAGCTTTAGCCTTATATTCCCAAATAACTTATTAAATTAACTTTAGTATTTCCGAATAATTATGAAACTAATTATTAAATTTAAAATTTACGTGTTTGAAACAAAATAGAATAATAGTAAAAAAGGGTGATTAACAGCTCCGAATAATTAAGAAACTAATTATTAACCTTAATATTTGCATACTTAAAGTGAATAATAATAAAATGGGTCATTAACTGTTCCGAAGAATTATGACACATAACACAATATTAACCTTACCTAATTATTCCTACAGTTGTAATTCTTCCTTGAAGCACACAGATATCCACCGGGGGAAACAAACAAACACACAACAATCTTCAAGCGGCACGTGTCACGTCAGCTGAGTCACACCACATCACATGTCACTTTTTCACCTATATAAACCCACCACAACACACGGAGAACAACTTCCGAAAACTCAGGTAACCACCGCAAACAAACCTCCAAGTCGCGAGAAGACTTCCTCTCATCCACTCATCCACCTGTTGTTCTGCCTGCCGGCCGTCTGCTGGCGTAACGCAGCGTGTAAATAAACACACACTCCGGGGGAAGGGGGAACAACTCGGCACAGCCACGCGTATGAATACCGCGCTTTGGAAAGAAAAATTCTAAAAATGGAAGGGAAAGGGATAAGTAACGCGACCACACTCTTCAACCTCCGAACGTGGAATGACGAGCCGGGCAGCAGGCAGGAGGATTGAAGGAAGGAAGGAAGGAGGAGGAGACGAAGATGGCAGGCAAGTTACATTCCAAGTATATGAGGAATCAATAATTTGAATCGAAAAGGGACTAAAAATAATCGAATCCGGGAGGCCGCGCGTTATGTCACCATGTGCGTCCTATATTAAACGTGATTTTTGCGGAATTATGTAAGGGGATCCGGGCAAGGTGTTTTAACAGCACGTGGGGGAGAAAGTGAATGAGGGGTTGAAAGTTAGGTAGTAAGGGAAAGAGGTATAAATTAAAATATGCATTTTTAGATCGATGTCAGTGGCGTGCAATCAGGGCCTCCGAGAGAAATTTTATAAGGCGGGACAGAAATGTTCCCCACTTCCCTCCCCAACTTGTCTCTGCCTCAAGAAATATATTTTAAATACTGCCCAATTTTACTTTAAAAGTAGTTATTAACCCTTTGGGGCGCAACCTTTTCCCAATGCTGAAAAAAGGGCAGCCGTTGCCATCGCTCGACTTAACTACCAGCAAGATGGCGGACGATCGAAACGCTCATCGCATGCCACAGATCTAGCGACCCTTTTTTCGACGACCCTTTTTTCCCCTTTGCCGCACAGCCCAAAAAAAGGGTCTCTAGATCTGTGGCACGCGATGAATGTTTCGATCGTCCGCCATCTTTCTGGTAGTTAAGTCGAGCGATGGCAACGGCTGCCCTCTTTTCAGCATTGGGCAATCGATCCGGCTGTTCTCGCATTCTTCCATCTTTCGGCAGATGTCAGTGCTGTTAAAAATAATCGTGACCATTTTTTTACGGGAAATGACGTGCTCTAAAGTAAAGGATTCTCGCGGAGCTATGTCACCCGCAATTATTTCTATAGAAATCAAATCTATTCTTCGTGACTGGCAACAGTCAAAACGTCAAGAGTTTGGTGTCCTCACGGCGAGGACACCGCGCGTTAAAGGGTTAAAGTGCTTGGGTGGAGCAAACGGTGCGACCGCACCGGGCGCCAAAATACCTTACTTTATACTATGTGGAAGTATATATTTGAATGTCCATATATTGTTGAAATTTTCGTTTTTACCCCTTTGAAAACTTTTCTAGCTGCATGTGTGAGGGAGGGGGCGCATTTTTGTATTTTGAACCACTTAGAAAAATAGCTAGGACCGGCAGTGCGTTGGGCTGTGATTTTTTAAAGTAAAAATGTAGAAAGGAAATTTGTAGTGCATTTTGAAAAGTTCACGGGCCCCGGGGCAGGTGCCCCGGCTGCCTCCCAACCCCTCTCGCTGGGCCTGCGTGCAACAAAGATGAGACGGCCTAGTGAGAAATGTCTCCTTTATTGAACATACTGCTTGTAAACAGATTTTTAAAAAATGATTCACTGGAGAAACAAACTAATATTATTTGATAAACTTGAATATATAAAGAATTAGAAAGGGCATCAAGAGTTTGCTATCGTATTTGTCTTTAGAAAAAACATTCAAAATACTGGCGTTAACCATTTAACGTGCAGTGTTCCCGCTCAGGCAGGCCTGATTACTGAAAAGGCTCGGGAAGCTTGATCTTCCCCTCAGAATTTGAAGGGGGCCCCCGAAAATGACTGAAAAACTGCGATAAAATTCAAAATTTTGTTTTTAAATGATCTTTTAATTTATTGTAAACATTTTAAATGAAGAGAAGTGGTGCTTTTCAGAAGTCTTGATACTTCATGTTGCAACATTTCTAAATGGGTTGTTTGTGATGTCTTTGCCTGGGACATCTGCTGCAGTTGAGAGTTTTTTTTCTATTATGGGGAATATTTGGTCGGCAAAAGGGTAGACTTTTTATATGTAATGTTAAACATCTTCTAAATGTCAAAATTAATTCTCAACTTCTGTGTTGGGGTTTTTATGATGTCATCGAAACAAAGAATTCTTGAAAAAAGCCATGTCTCATGAAAAATAGGACTAAATTAATAAAGTTTAATGTTCCAGTAAGGTAATGTTTTTAATTATTTGTTAATGTTTAAAGTAATTTGAAAATACTGTAAAATCTCGTTACAATGAACTGAACTATTATGAAGATTAATGAATAAAATATTTTGATCAAAGAAAAATTTCAAATTAATAAATAAAATGCTCTTATCAAAGGAAATCGTTAGAACTAATTAAATCAATGAAATTTATTTTTTATGAATAAAATATTTTTATGAAAAAAAATCATTAAAACTTTACTTTTCCCAAACAAAGAGGTGATGGGGGGCCCGAAATGAGACTGAGCTTCCCCTCACTTCAGAGGTTAATCGGGCCCTGCGCTCAGGAAACACCAAACTCTGACGTTTTGACTGTTGCCCGTCACGATGAATAGATTTGATTTCTATAAAAATAGTTGCGGGTGACAAGAGCTCTACGAGAATCATTTACTTTGCGCCGAAAATATTTTTGATTTATTAGACGTGCAAGGAAGTCATGTGTTCTCCACATCAGACTTTTTTTTTTTTTTTTGTTAGTGTATCTAAATAGGTCAATATGTTACCGTAAAAAATCAGAAATCTGGAGTATGTCGATTTCCATCGGTGTGTCAACATTCACACTGACGCTTGCTGTATATTCATTGGGAGTGCGTACTCGCGAACATTAGGGATGGACGCAAGACGAAAAATTAGCGTCTCGCAAAACAGCCGAAAAGCTTTGTCTCGTCTCGCAAAAATCCCTGTATCATAATGTTAAAAATGTTTGTCTCATCTCGCAAAAGAAGCTGCAAATCTCTGTCTCGTCTCGCAAAATGCCGTCTCGCGTGCATCCCTAGCGAACATCGATATTTTTTGAAACTGCGAGTCAAAGTTTGACTCCTAAAATGTCGGTCCTTTTGTATTAATGGTGTAGTTCGAAAAAATCATGTGATTTTGGTACACAAGTACGAATAAACTAATAATGCCAGGCACTTCAAAATTTTGAAACTGTCTCTTTACAAGCTGTAGTTACTGCAATAAACGATCCATCTGTATCAGTTTCAAAACGTTTAGAAAAAATTCTTAAAAATCGAAAATTTTCGAAAAACGTGTCGCTCTTCGAAAAATCTTGCAAGTCAGATCCATGTTTAAGAATTTTTTTCTGAAAATTTCACAAAAGCCACAGAGTTTTCGCTTATTGCAGTGTGTAAAGCAGCTTATGAAGAACCATCTGGAATTTTTTGGAGACCATGGTGCTATTAGTTTATTTCAATTTGTGTACCAAGACTGAAAACAGAGTTTTTTTTTTTCGACATACACCCATTGTATTGCTCACCATCGTGTATAACGCTCGCAAGTTGTCCGTAAGTCGTTCGCAAGTGAAATGTAGAAAAAATGCTGCGCCTGCAATATTTTACACATTTTGACTTTCCCAGGTTGGCAAATCTGCAAAGTTATGCTGTATGTTCGATACACACTGGCGATGTTTGCTCGAAGTACCAATCCTTAGGATTCAAGATTTGTATGCGTTTCTAAAACAAGCGCTTGAATCTGTAAGTAGCCTTGACCTTAATATTTAGGAGTAAAATCGTTAACTAAACGAGGAAAAATAATGTATTTTTTTAGAGCTGAATTCTTTTTTTTTTAACTTTTGAAATTGACTCGCGTTTACCAAAAGTTGACTCTTACTTTTAATGATAGTGAGTCATCATGACTCGCAGATTTTTAAGTCTATTTCAAGCTCTGTGTATATCCAAAATATTTGCCAGCTACCTTAATTTCTCTCTCACATTAGCAAAAGTCAACATTTACCATGCACTAATGGTGATCAGAGCCCGATCAAGACAACTGTGGGCCCTGGGCAAAAGAAAAAATTTGGGCCCCTCGCCATAACCTCCTTCCTTATAAAAAACCAATAATGATTGATTTATTCTGAAAAGTTTTAAAAGTCTCCTCCCCCATCCCCACCCCACCCCACACACGACATTTTATTTTAAGTAATCTGACTTTCAAGTAATCTAAACGAATATATTTATGATGTCAATGAAACAGAGAACGCCAGTGAAATGCTACCTCAAAAGGCTATATCAGCGTTGCCGAAATGTACGGAATTTTATTAGCCACTTTTTGTAAACAGTAATTTTTTTAAATAAAAAGTAATTCATACATTTAATTCAAAAATTTTTCTATTTTCTAACCTTAAAAATACTGTTTACAAAAAGTCGTTAGTTATATTCCGTACAAGTTGGCAGCTATGCTGTATTGACTATAGAACATTTATACAAATGTAAATTTAAGCTATTTTTATTATTCATACATTATAATTAAAAACTAATGCCATTGCAGTTTTTCTCACTTGATATTTTATTGTAAAATTATAAAGCTGTAAAATATAAGATTTTCGGGCCCCTAAAATTTGTGGGCCCTGGGCAGTTGCCCCGTTTGCCATGCCGGTAATATGGCACTGATGGTGATTATTGAATAAGTCGGAGATTGACGTAAACGTTTTCGCATCTCTTGCAGAGAGAGTGATTTTATTACCGTGAGGAGAGAGGTTCGTTACTCTGAGAGGCGTTTTCAGTGAGTTACTGATTCCGGACAGTTTAAAACCTTTAACGCGCAGTGTTCCTGCTCTGGGAACACCAAACTCTGACGTTTTGACTGTTGCCAGTCACGAAGAATAGATTTGATTTCTATAAAAATAGTTGCGGGTCACATAGCTCCACGAGAATCCTTTACTTTTTAGCACGTTATTTCCCGTAAAAAAATGGTCACTATTATTTTTAACAGCACTGACGTCTGCTGAAAAATGGAAGAATGCGAGAACAGCTGCATAGATTGCCCAATGCTGAAAAAAGGGCAGCCGTTGCCATCGCTCGACTTAACTAACAGCAAGATGGCGGACGATAGCAGTTGGCTGTGCGGCACAGCCAGCTGAAAAAACACTTAGTTGCGGGTGACATAGCTCCACGAGAATCTTTTACTTTTTAGCACGTCATTTCCCGTAAAAAAATGGTCACGATTATTTTTAACAGCACTGATACTCTCTTAAATGTGACGTATTAGGCGGAGTGGTTGAAAAAATGGCGACGCAATAAGCTTATTAAATTACGTATTAAGACATGACGTAATACGGGGAGTGAGTCTTATCCGGGTGACTTACTAACGAGATTTGACTGTATTATCGAGCAAAGATTAAAAAAAATCAGTGACTTATTGATTTCTGTTGTGAACATACACCGGTAAGACTATTTACCGTCGACCATCGAAGGGTTAACCCTTTAACGCGCTGTATTCCCGCTCTGGAAACACCAAACTCTGACGTTTTGACTGTTGCCAGTCACGAAGAATAGATTGGATTTCTATAAAAATAGTTGCGGGTGACATAGCTCCACGAGAATCTTTTACTTTTTAGCACGTCATTTCCCGTAAAAAAATGGTCACGATTATTTTTAACAGCACTGACATCTGCTGAAAAAGGGAAGAATGCGAGAACAGCTGGACAGATTGTCCAACGCTGAAAAAAGGGCAGCCGTTGCCATCGCTCGACTTAACTACCAGCAGGATGGCGGACGATCGAAACGTTCATCGCGTGCCACAGATCTAGAGACCTCTTTTTTTGACGCAGCTGGCTGTGCCGCATAGCCAGCTGTCGTCAAAAAAAAAAGGGTCTCTAGATCTGTGGCACGCGATGAACGTTTCGATCGTCTGCCATCATGCCGGTAGTTAAGTCGAGCGATGGCAACGGCTGCCGTTTTTTCAGCATTGCGAAAGGGTTGCTCCTCAAAAGGTTAAATGCAGTGGTAGATTTAAAGGTGATCCAGGGAGCAACTTAGCAACTATACCGTAGTGGACTTCTCTTCTATAACCATGGGGAACCATGGATTCATGGAGAAATAACTTCCCTCAACAGACTAAAATCATTTTTAGTAAGCTTACTGTTGACCTTGGCTTCTCTTTTCGGCCTCCGCCAGGGTATATCGGTGCTTATCGACATACACCGGATGTTGTCGATCTAGTGCATGTCTAGAACTAGGGAATGCAATCCCGCACTGTTTTTCGTTTTGCGGGATTTCGGGATTGAGATTTACTGATCCCGCGGGATTGACATTTCATTTAGCTAGGACTTCATTTCAACAGAGAAAAAAAAAAGTATGATTTTAAGCACTGAAGTGTAACTTTAATAATAATAATTCATCTTATGAGATAATTTATACAATAACTTACAGAAATATGAAAATTAAAATCATGATTTTCAGTATGATATACTAAGTTATGTCTCAATATATTAGTATTAGTTATGTTAGTTGCTAAAATTGAGGAATTTACAGATAAATACAATTTATAAATACTACATTCACACACTTACATTATTTTCTTAGTTGCTGAAAAATGAACGTACAAAATCGAACAAATCCAATTGAATCATTTCCTGGTCTAAATTTAATTTTAGTAAAATAATTAAATGTGTGAATTTAAAAAATAAAAACTGAAATTAAAACTTTTTACAATTAATTCGTGACTGTTCGCTAAGAGATAAATTAGTATGAAATATTTCAGTTCATTTGGGATTGGAAGTTTGCGAAAAATTTAGATTTAGATGTTTGATTCAGACTCCCAATGGATGATATATAAAAATTTAAAATTAAAATTTGTAATTATTGATTCGTTTATTGTCGATAAGCGACATGAATATTCAAAAATTTTCGTTCTATTTATTGAGAAAGTGGCGTGAAATTGTAATAAAAAATAATTTATTTCTCAGTATCAATCCCGCGGGATTAGGATCGTAATCCCGCGGGACTAGTCCCGCAGGATCCCGTTCCCGCTGGATCGGGATTGCATTCCCTATCTAGAGCATCCAGACATGGTAGAGAACATCCGAAGTCTAAAACAGTCTAGAACATCCGAATGTTCTAGACTGTTGTCTGACGTTTTTGATTGCATTCTAGATCATCCGAATGTTCTAGAATGTAATCAAATATTCGGTCTTTATCGACGTATTTGGTACGTGTTCACATTCACCGATGAAAGTCGACGTTCTCGAATTTCGGTCCTTCACAATAACAAATAAACTCATTCCTGAAGAGGGAGTTTGTTTGCTTGCGTGTTATGTCAAGCCTACAAGAAATCTATATATATATTTAAGAGGAAAGTTTGTTTGTCTGTTCGCTAGAGGCGTCCAGACCGTTCGACGGATCTGGACCAAATTTGGCACACTGACTAAATAGGACAAGAGGAAGCTAACGTCGTAAAAATGAAATTAATCTGATTAATAGGTTTTGAGTTATTTTATATTTTGTGAAATTTTCAGCCACTTTTTCCTTCTCGGAGGCGTCTCGTGAATGAAGGGGGAAAACGCTCATTTCTCTCGGGTTCTTCATTCGCAAGGTCATTTGGGACCGCTTCAACTATGATTGAGACTAGCTATGATATGAAGTGCGTTGCCATAGCAGCTAGGTGCAAGCGACAGGCACGAAATGAAATGAACAGCGCGCGGAATACCTCCCGCGCGCAAGAATAACGATTAGTACGCATGTGCAAGTTGCACGGAGGCTAGATCTTTTGAGTCCATCCCTGTCCCTGTGCGGTTTGCTTTCCTCAAGACTGGTAGTAGAACCAAACACGGAAATTTACCGTTTTCACATGAAATTTCCGAAAGTTTCAATAATTTTTCTTCGTTTAACGGAAAATTACCAATTCTTGGGGAGAACGGTCATTTTCCTGAAAATTAAGGATGGAATAATCCTGAATTTTCAAATTATTTTTAACAGTGTTGAGTATGCGGTTGTGATGTTACAGGCGGCATTATGTAAAATCGACTTTGTTTTCTCGGCAAGCTCAGTACAAAAATCAATCAAAATCCCAATTTATGACAATCTTGCTGGAAAATCACGATTCAAATTAGTTAAATCGGTCCTGAGCAGTGCATTTTAGGAGTGGGCCACAGGCTAGACAGTTTTCGAAATTTCGTTTTTTGCTAACTAAAGGCCTTATTACACAAAGAAAATTTCGGGCGATTTTGTTGCTGCAACCAGTTGCAGGAACTTCTTTCCTTTAAATTTCCCTCGGTTACCTAGGGAACGGTCAGCTCCATCTTTTTCGTTCAGAGGCGAAAATATTGCAGGTTGCTGGGATGCCAGCCAATCGCAGTGCTTCCTATTCCTACGTCACAAAGATGGCGGACGACTCAGCGATACTGATCGTAGTGGTGAGCGAAGGAAAAATGTTTCTCAAATGGAATAGCGATATGGAAATAGATCTGATTGAAAGCAAATGTGAAATTCCACATTTATGGAATGATTGAGATCCTAAATATTTAAAACGATTGCTGAGGCGATATGCTACGTATAATTACATGCTCTAGCAATCGCCAATTCGGCGGACCTCAGGCGATTGTGAGCATAGCTGAGTTTGTTTATTATGGCAACCCTGCTTGTTCGTCGACTTGCCGAAAGGCGTTTCGGCAGCTGGTTGCCGCAACAAAATCACCCGAGATTTTGTGTAATAAGGCCTTTAATCTGATTTTTCTAATTGCTTTTCTTGCGATAAATTCTACGTTTTCATATCCTTTTGAACCGACCCGCAATTCTTTTCTGGTCACGTGCCTGGCCCTGCATATAGTTAATTGGTTGACTAGGCCTGGTGGAAGAGTTCTAGATGCAGTAACCTTCACGTAATTAGCTTTCGGTCGCCTGTCAATCAGGGGCGGATCCAGAGAAATCATCTAGGAGGGGCTCCGTTTTTCATTAGGATGATACATTGATTTCCAAATACGTTTTCTCCCAATGTGTAATTAGACATGGTATATCACAACTAAATAAGTATGTTGTCTGCTGCAAGAACCGTCGAAGAAAACTCGGAAAGGGGAGGGGGCGGGCAGAGCTATCGGGCTCCCTATACCGATCAAGTTACGGCCGATGCTCATAAGCTACGTGCTTTATGCGTTTCAATGGACGACGATACTGAAACGGGAAAAAAAATGTTCCGTTGCTCTCTACATTCTGTTGGGGGACAGTGTTTTAAGTTTAACACATTAATCTTTTGTTGATAGATCCCGACTGGCCATTAAAAGTCGTAAATTTCGCCTTAACCCCTGTAGTGACAACAAGACGTGGCTAATCAGCAACGGCAATTATTCATTTTGTTGTTCGCGGGCCCTACCCATTAACATTTTAGTGTGTACAGAGTACAACTGCTGAATGCAATATTGAACCCATTTCACAGCCACCGAGCAATATACAGTGTTCACAGTATACATTTTCGCATTTTAGGATAACATTAAGTTTCCAGTTTAAGTAATTCCCATCCTTTTCAGTGAGGACTGTAGTAAACAAACCTCAATTGCTATTTACAACTATTATCACTATTACCTGCTATTTACAATTTGAGCTTTCTTTTTTAAAACCAGACCAGCTACACATTGCCAGGTACTCGCTTTGTCTGATATCTTAGAATATGTTTTACTTTTATAATGAGGATTTGTACCCATACGTCTGGGTGGTGTGGACAACTTATGAGAGCAGTTGAAAGAATGAAAGCTATACAAATTGCGGATTGTTCGTCTAAGCTTCAGCATCACTTAAGGCCGATGCTGATTGCTGCTGCGTCTAACGTGGCTGCAGTGGGTAAGAGGGCATTCTCGTCGCGAATTTTACGACTTTTTAATAGCAATTCGGGGTTTACCGATAAAAGATTTCCGCACTAAACCGCAAACGCCGCCCCTATAAAATGGAGATAGCAACGGAAGATTTTTTTCCCCGTATCAGTGTGCCGTCGTCCATTCAAATATGGTGGAACCTGCTAAAATGACCACTTTGGTAAAGAGATCTTCTGTCTATACTGACAACTTTAATGCAATTTCGCTTTACTACCATCACACTTTACCACCTTTGTAAGGTGACCAGTTTTGGTCTTCCCAAGGGTAGTCCCATTACACAGGTTCCACTGTACAAATAAAACTGGGAAGACTGCTCCAGCCCAGTGTTGACTCTAGATTAATTTGGCAGGGCGCAGCGCCCGGCTGCCTTTTTGTTATCTTTTTAGCGCCCGGCGGCCTTTTTGTTATCTTTTTAGCGCCCGGCGGCCCTTTTGTCGTCTTTTTAGCACCGGGCGGCCCTATTTCTCTTCTTTATGCGCCCTCCTGCTTTTACATTTTTATTATTATTAGTAAACAACCAGCACTTTTTATTTCCTACATACCATTTGCGGCCCATCACGCTAATACGTTAATTAAAACGGTTTTACGATTGAGTACAATAATCCCATCATAAAAATAGGTTCGACTGAAAACGGCCCTTTCACAAAAACCGTCTATGAAATCCGATCATTCCCACAAATGTAATTTATTAAAATGCTTTTTTCAAATATTCTACTCTTTCAGATCGAAATACTCCTACTGCCCTTTTCTTTGTTTTCTTTTGCGCGAGCCGAACAGCCGCGCGAGCCGTAACCCGAAAAGGCACCTCTTGTATGTTTTGTTTTTGCTGACTCAAGCGAGAAGCCCGATCGGCATTTCACTTAGGAGTTGGGGGAAGAAAATACGGTTGGGAAATTCAAAATTTTCTCAAGTTATCTAAAAATTTCTGATTCCATCTGTCAATCTTCAAATATCGGTGGCTACGTTTGATAAATATGTAGTTGCGAATTATCAAACGATCATTATACCAGAGTTCGTCGCCAGCTGTATATAATTATTGCTCTTCTCGATGTCTTTAATCGTTTCGCAACACTAGCAAGTCCTCCCTCCCCCCCTAAACGATTTGCTCTTTTTAATCGGCTTTCTTAGTACATATTCGTAATGTATAACAGTTATTTACTAATCATATATAATTACAGATGATACAGAAAGAATGCCTTAGCAAAACGACGTTTTGCGATTCGAAAATTCGCGGGATTTGCTTGTTTGTTATGGCAAGCCTAGACAAGGGATATCTTCTAAGGGGGGGTGCCTTGGTTTGTGACTTTTTAAGGAGTTCTAATGTGTATTGACGCGTACATCTGGATGAAACCGACCAAAACTCCAGACCGACAGTCGCGCGGGCGGGGCCCGCTGAACGTGGGAACTTCAACACTTCAGCCGTGTACCATGTTCAGTGGCTTTATCTACTCAAATCCATCTGAAAATCGAGGGATTTGCGACGTTTTGGGAATACAGCAATTGAAACACATTATGCTTTTGCCAAAATCAGAGCATAATAATGATCTTTTGCTTTAGCAATGTAGTGCTAGGGTTATTGGCGCCCGGTGCGGTCTTTCAGTTTGCCGCCCCATTCTTTCTAAGTTTCAGCATTCTGCCCCCATTTCGGCCCTTTAGTTTTCCACTTTATTATTTCTAAGTGTCCTGCCGGCCACCATGTTTGTTTTTTTGCCGCCGGGGCGGACCCCCCCCCCCCACTTATTACGCCACAGTTTTAATTACATAAAAGTGGAGTAAATGCAGAATTTAGTAAAGCAGACTATTGACAAGATTTGGTATTCTAAATATTCATTCTATACACCTTCCGATTTTAAAATTCTCAACATTTTAATGAATGAAGAAAGGGGAAAAAAAATAATAATAAAAGCAAAAGAAAGCTAGTTCTGGAAAAGGATGTCTTCAGAAAACAAATTGTGTCATAAGTTAACAGCTAGGTTATTCATAAAACAAACTGTCATCAATTTAAGCTTATTTTCAGTTCCAAAAAAAAAAAAAAAAAAAAGAATTCTGCAAGGTTTATTAATAGATAATTTGTTTAAGTACTTTCGGCACCAGGATGTTGATTATTTTAATTATATTAAGCTGATTAAAAACATTTGATAGTTAAAATAAATATTGATTAGTACTATTTTTATTTTAAAAAGATTAAAGCAAGGTTTAAGAAAGAAAATTTAGTGTTTTTAAAGAGACCTTTTTAAGTATGTTACTAGAAATTAAAAATAAAGCTTTATGAAAAATAAATTATTGAAAATATTTTAAACTTTATTTCATACATACCTTTGGACAATTCCGTGAGTTAAAAAAAAAATATTAATTTTATACCTGCTAAAAAACTTACATGTAGTATTTATTTTTATTTATTTTAAAGAAATAGTACTTTTTAAAAAACTTATATTCACTTTTCATGAATGAGCAAGCATTAAATTAGAAGTGAAAGAGGAATAACAAATATATTTCAGTGATTTGATTTGATATGGTGTTGTACATTCCAACAATAGGATGTATTACAAAATTTGCATGACTATGTCATTTTTTCCAGCAATCTTCTGTGTTCTGAATTAAATTTCCCCAATTTCTGTAGTTATCAATTGATGGATGAGTTAAATTGTTTGATGCAATTTTAATAATGTCTAATAGTAATAAGGGTAACTGAAAATCTTTACTTGGTACTCCATTCAATAATTATTGCAAACAAAAGAATTTAAATAAAATTCTGATTTATATAATTTTATACATCCTGCATTGCAGAAATTTTATTACTTTTATTACATGCTAAACACATCTACCCTAATCCACTTACACTGACAGTCCTTTTCTGTTTAAAAGTTTGTACCAATATAGGTGAAATATCATATATGAATGAGATTCAGTAATTGTGGTCCAGTAGTGATAGTGTGATAAAATGGAGGAACAAAAATTAACAGTCCCTCTGCCCTCCCCTACTGCCTAACAAATCATGTCTGGCTAAAAATTTCTGAAATCTTCTTCAATAAATGTACTATTCTTATAAATAATAAACATGTATGTCACGTAATTTTGAGAAAAAAAATTAAGCAGAAAATTCAACATTACTTATATTAAAACTTCTTTATGCTAGAAGTTTTTTTTAAATCAAAACTTCTAGTTATGTAGATTTAATTCACATATTTATGTCATGTTTAGACCAAAATATTATCAACAAATTATTTTTCCTATTTCGCTTACACTTACTTCTACTGTGTATTTTCTCCAAAAGAAGGGGGGGGGGACTAAGACAAATTGGAAAAAATCTTACTATGCATTGCAAGTCAGAACACATATTACAACTCTACATGTTAAAAGTTTCGGGGATCAGATCGTTTCAAACCAGTTTCTATATGTTATCTACCTGTACATTCTCGTGGAACCCCAAAGTGCCCTTTTTGAGAACAGGGTGCCCTTTTTGAAAACTTACCCCCCGGCGGCCCTTTTTTTCTAGAGTCAACACTACTGCCACTGTGGCGATAGCGAGTCAATAAAATGAGCCTCTCTTTCTGTTTAAAAATAAAAGCTCTATATCATTTTTGTAAATAGAGAAATTACGTTTAGTCCACGAGGATTCAATAAGTATTGGTGTAAATATTCTTGGTATATATATATACACACACACACACACATATATATATATATATATATATATATATATATATATATAAATAACATTACAAATCAAAAGCCTGCTAAAATCCCACATTTCTAGAACTACGCAGTTTTAATTCAGTTGGAACAAAGGAATCTGCTTTCAAAAGCGGCAATTACTACACGGTCCCTTGCAATTCCTTTGTAATTTTGTAGACGGTCCCCGAGTCCAGTCAATCTGGCGTCTTAAAAGCCATAACAAACCTTGAAAAATCGTTGCCCAGATTTTGAGATCTGCCAATAATTGCAACTTGCATGGATCATGTGACACGACCTCAAAAGTTAATAGAAGTGGCTGATGCAGCCCAGCAGCGATTTTTTCGCGTGACAGCAACTGCCAAGGAAAGATGTATCGAATCACCCAATAAAATAATGTAACCGCAGTTCGACTGATTCTTCCACTGACAGTCATAGCGCGCGGCCCAAGGATTTTCACAGCTCGCTCCAGGGCTTTGCCGGCCAGCGAAGACCGGCCAGGATCCCACAATAACGGCCCTAAGCTAGAGTCCCGAGCCGCCTCACCTAATGCCCAACCCCGAGAATGGGTCTCAAACAGCCTCGCGTCCTCCGGCACACGACTACACCTTCCCGTAGCCGTTTAATGCTACACACGAGAATAACATTTCCCTTTACACTTTGGAAGGTGCCTGGTTCAAAACCAGTTCGCGTCCGCAGACCTAACTGTTCGGAGTTTTCCGTGCTTTCCTCCGAAACTTAGAGTAAATAGGGTTAGGCCCCTTAGAAAGACCCCCACGGAGTGCACCCCACCCATCGGCTTAGATTCCATGTGCAGATAATTGGCCGTAATCCTACAGCATCAAAACCAACCCTTTACACTTTACATTCTTAGGGCTGTGAATATTTTTCTTGATATATTGGCGTGTTTAAAGATGTTACTTCTATTATCATTATATTATTTTATTATCCACAAAAAATTATTTTAAGTTACCTTAAAAAAAGCTAGTAAAAACAAGCAATACAATAAAATTAGGTTTCATGAAAATCAAAATGAGTCAGTTGTTTCATTTTTCGCCTTCCCGTTATTCTTTCTTCCAGATTTTCTCAAATTTGAAATGCGTCAGCTTCCATTTTATGAATTTTTCTAGCTAACCAGCCGAAGCCTGAAAATTTTGCAATTTTGCATTCCAAATTTTTCTGCCAGAATAACAGCACTGCAGTAATTGCTTGATTTTATTTTATTTTGGTAATACGAACAATTATCCACATGAGGGATCTAGGCCGAGCACGGGGTGCCCTACGTGGGGGTGGGGGGTTCTAAGGGGTCTTAATCCGTATTTATGAGAAGTTTCGGAGAAAATTGCATAAGACTCCGAACAGCTAGATTGACGGACGCGCCCTGAGTTTGAACCAGGCATTTTTCTTCTCCCAGTTGCGAGCCCTATGCGCTCAGCCACTTGTCGGGCCTCCAGAAATTGGAGTTATGTGATGTGTGATGTTATGTGGCAAGCCTATACTAGAGGCATCTGCATTCTGGGGCGGTTGCCTTGGTCGGAGGATTTTTTCAGAGGTTCTGACGCGTATTCACGTTAAATCTGTAAAAAGCCATCTGGAAAAGCTCCAGATAGTTGGATCGAGAGCCGCGCGGTAGGCCCAAACGCGGGACCTTCACACTTCAACCATCTATCATGTCGAGGTGTCTTATCAACTCGGCCATGGTGGGGCCCAGAAATTAGAATGTTGGATGCTCTTGCTTCATGCAACTTTTTGCATGCAGAAGTGCCTTAGTAAACTCTTCCAATCGGCCACATTGACTTTTCGGCCGTTTGGATTTGGATCCCGAACTAAATTTTTGCGCTGCTTCAAGAATTTTATCTTTGCTTCTAAAATACCTTTGGGAATACACTCAGGTAGTTTGAGATTGCCTTGCGAACTGCACTTTTAACATTCCTCGAGACTTTTTTCCCCCACTCTTAAAAAAAATTTCCCTTGTTCCTGTAGCGTAAGATGAAAAAAAAAAATCGTTGTTAAACAGAAACCACCTCGTCTTTGAATAGAAATTTTTTACGCTGGAGTTGCTGGAACTTTGAAATATCGTCTTTAGAAAGAGATCGTCGTTAAACAGACAGTCAACTATATATACAGTGCTACTTTTTAAAATTTCAGTTCATGTGAAAATTTACAATTTTTAAAGTAACTTCCTTAATCCATAGTGTATTTCTGACTCTGGGGGGGGGGATCGAGCCCCCAGAGCCCCCCTAGGATCTGCCACTGTATACAGTGCTACTTTTTAAAATTTCAGTTCATGTGAAAATTTACAATTTTTTTTAAAAACTTCTTTAATCCATAGTGTATTTCTAGCTGGGGGGGGGCTCGAGCCCCCCCCGTGGATCCGCCACTGCTGTCAATTGTCGCTGGCCAATTGAGCAAAGTGCTGTATTTGTACTTAATTTCCATCCCATTTGCAGTCCTAGAAGAAGCATCTCTGTTCTGCTAACTCACATTTTGACATTTAACTGTAGGATTTTATCGCAAGTGGAATTTCCTTGCCCCAAAATATGATTGTTTTAATCTAACTGAAATTAGTCACAATTTGATGTTTCATTCGAAATTTTGGCCTATTACTTCTCACAGACGATGTCATTTGATTTCTGTGAAAACAATTATAGAGCCTTGCCCTGAGATGTGAAAATAAATAAATGTTGACTTAAACCAATTTTCAATAGCTCTCAAAGAAAAAAAATAACATCGTAAGATCACGATTTAGGATGTATACAAATTAAGAAAGGAAACAGTGATTTCATAAATAAATAATGCTTTATATTATTTGCCTGTTTTCAAGACGCTCAGAGGATTAATCATACTACTTTATTTTATTTTCAATATTTTTTAATGTTCTTAGTTTTCACGATTTACTATATGAACTGTTATTTTGCAATTCATGTTTAAAGATTATGATTTCAAGTTTTTATGCATTGTTATTCAATATATACAATATGACTTGGCTGTTCGAGCCTCGTAAGGGGGAGACCCCCCTGAACCCCCCTAATTTTTTGGTTTCATTATTGCCATATTAAAACGATATTCATTGACTATGTCATTTTATCTCGCATCTTTCGTGTATTTCGCCTGGTAACCCTACGTTGAAATTTTTATGATTGTAACCTATTTATAGAAAAATACATGTGATGCCTATTCTACAGCTTACGAAAAATTGTAACAATAGATTAAAGCTGTTGTGAACTAATAGTATTTAAATATATGTAAAAAATACATGTGATGCCTATTCTAAAGCTTACGAAATATATTCTAACAATAGATTAAAGCTGTTGTGAACTAATAGTATTTAAATATATGTAAAATTATGTCGCATACTTTTATATCGCTTTTTTATGTCGCAGTTTTCATACAATTTTCAGTAAAGGGGGTGAGAGATAAAATGACATAGTCATTAATACTATTCAGCAAGAACTGAATAATATATGATGATAAATGTTTTCTACATTTACTATCATACCTGTATAAATGTCTCTATTTTAGAGGCTTAATTGAATAGTGCGCCTAATGTTTTCTTCGTATGGAGTTCCAAATATGATGTAGTATTTTGGTTATTTCTCTATTTTTTGACAATGCTTATCAAGAAACATGAGCATACATATATGAAAAACTAATTTTGTTTTCACTATCTGGTTGTGGATTTATTGAAAAAGTCTTTAAATCACATAAGAGTTTTTGACTATCAACATTTTTTTCTTTTTGGTCGATATATACGAACGAAAAAGAAAATAAGGGGGAAAGAGGGACTTTCAAAATATAAGAACACTTATAATGATGCATGCATGCGAAAGGATTCTTATATTGTAAGGCAACAAACTCCAGTTTTTTATTTTTTATTTCAATATTTATACATAATGAATTAAAAATTAGTACTAAAATTTGATATTCTGCTCTCTGCCTGTTGCATTAGAATAACTTTCATTAGATGACAATAAAGTGTTTTGTTTATTCTATATGCTAGCTGCTACCCGCGACTTCGTCCGCGTCGGCTTGAGAATTAGGTCCCGACAGAAATGTAGCATGTGTGAATAACAAATATTGTTGCGACAAAAGGAACTGCATTTAAATATTATTTGCTTTTTACTTGTTTCAAATGAAGTATAATGCATGTTAGTATACTTCATTTAAAATAAGAGAATATGCACAGAGTTACTAAATTTAGATTTTTTTTCAGGCATTTGGCGAATAGAGACAGTTATGACAGTATTTGCGAACTGTTTTGGAAAAGAAATATTTATGCTATATGCATGAATTTTAGTCTATGTTAATCAGGAATAGAGCAGCTTTCTATTAGTGAAAAAGTTTGAGAATCGGTTCTGTAGTTACAGAGATACCCAGAGAGCGTGATGTATTAGAATTATTTTGAGTGTTCCTGTAAAGGAACTATTTATGCTACATGCATGAATTTTAGCCTATAATACTCAAGAATAGTGTAGCTTACTATCAGTAAAAAAAGTTTAGGAATCGGTTCAGTACTTACAGAGATGCACATAGAGCGTAATATAATTCTTATTAGCATCCCTGTATAAGAACTATCTGTGATATATGCATTAAAGGTAGCCTATAACACTTAAGATGCCACCAGTGTCTAAGAAGTTCTGCTCTCAAAACTGCAAGAGGGGAGGTGCCAGATTCAAACCCTGGTCGCGTCTGTCGACCTAGCCGCTCCCAGTTTTCCGTGGTTTTCTAAAAAACCTCGCATAAATACGGGCTAGGATCCCTTAGAAAATCCCCCACAGAGGAATTTTCCATATAGGCCTAGGACCCTAGTGCAGTCAATCGGTCTTAATCCAGAAACAAACAATGATAAATTACAGGTTTGAATAATGTAACTTTTAATCAGTGAAAAAAGTTTTAGAATCGGTTTAGTAGCTACAAAATTTCCATAGAGCTCAATGCATTAGAATTATTTTGAGTGTCTTTGTAAAAGAATTATTTATGCTATATGCTTGAAAGGCTGCCTGTATGTTAATCCAGGGCATAAGCTATTTTCATTACAATTTTTTTCAAATCCGTTCAACCATTTTTGTGTGATTCAGTCAAAAACATCCAAACACACAAACGTACACAATTATATTATTGGTAGGATTTGGAAATTTATGAACTTTAAGAAACACATCTGGATTTTTCTTGGTACTTACGTATTATCCCAGCGGTCATTCCCGCCAAACTGTTTTATCGTCAAATGGGTTGCCAAACTGTTGCCAATCGTATTCAAAACCATTAATAATTTCATGTGCCCGGCATTTATTTCGGCAAAAAATCGCTTGTCTTGGCGGACCGCCGGGATAATACGTAAGTACCCATTTCTTTACTTATGCTTTTTAATTTGGCGTAAAATCAACGTAATTTCCATGTTTTTCAAATGCATGTGATTTTGCAAATAGAATTTCTGCTTTATTTCAAAAGCATAAATCATTTTGTGCGGGCGATAAAACGGCTTTTAATTAATAGTTTGAAAAGTAGTTAAAATTTCAAAATTTTGAGCCTCAGGTGCACTTTACCGAAGTTATGGGCTCAATCATGCTCAAATTTTCAAAGCTCTGCTTTCTGTAGATTTGTCTGGAGAACATTCATTTTTATTATTACAGATAGATAGATTTGGCATAAAACTGGCTTAATTTCCGTGGTATTTAATGTTTTTCAGATGCACGCGCGCTTATTTATTGAAGTAATAGCATTCTTGTTAGCTCAAAACATGAATCATTTGATACGGGCGAAACTCGCCAACCATGGCAATGTAAAAACGGTTTTTAATTAATAATTAAAAATTAATTAAAAATCTAAAATTCTAATTAGCCTATAACCAACTCTAGGGTCCCCTCTATATCTAAACCAAAATGCATCCAAATCGATTAAGCGGTTTAGGCGTGAAAGCGTCATAAACAAACAAACTCACTTTTGCATTTATAATATTAGTTAGGATAACTTAAATTAATTTTATTTCTATATAAGCATCCAAAGAAAGGAAAGGTGAGATATATGGAAGTTTAATTTAAAAGAGTATAAAAATATATGCTTATTTACAATAAATATGCACCCCATTATCCCAAAAAAAAAAAAAGAAAGAAAGAAAGAAAGAAAGAAAGGAAACTAGAATATTAATTAAGAATTTCGCACTTTTTTTTTTCGTTTAAAGTTAAAAAATTGTGTATTTATGTGCATAAAAATAAGTTTAAAAAATTGCCACGTTAAATTTCGCTTCGCTGCAATTTTAGACATAAGAAAACAAAAATCACTGTGGAATTGTTATTTTAAAAATATCAACACCGCCGTCATAAATTGACATCACGAGACAGACTGAACCAACCAATCAGAAGGCGAATTCCCAACGTGTTTTGGATACTTTGGCCAATGAACGTTTCGATTTCCGACACCGGTTTGGTAACCGTTCATTGCCCTTTTTAAACCTACGTTGAGTTATATCGGGTTCAATAACTTTTTCTCCAAGGATAACTTTGACGATTAATCTTAGACTGGCCAGTCAAGTTTTCCAAGCGGTAGCTGCTGAACTTCCAGTTGAAGTTACGGCCGAATTTAGATGTAAGACTGCTTAAAATCCTAGAATAAACAATGAGCTTTTCTCCGACAATTTCATTAATGAATTGAAATCCGTCTTAGTCAAGTGCTTTTTGTGAAGGATGCATTAATTTTTGGCAAACCATGATCAAAAAGTTCACTATTACTTGAACACATCGTCAAAACTATTATTAACAGGTGCATGAAGATAACGTTTCGGCCTCATATTGCTATGCGATTCTTGACCACCTGAGTTCCATCTGCCACCCCTTACATTTTTTGTTCTGAATTACCCTGCAAATTCATTACCTAAAATTGCAAGGACATTATTATTTCTGGAAGCTTACACTGTAGAAAATACCTGTAATTTTACCTCACATATTGCTGTAAAAATAATACAGCACTGTGTGTTGTAAATTCACTCACCAAATGACGTTGACGAGCCAATCACGAAGGACCTTGTACGACCAATTGACTCAGTCTTTACATCACAACGTGTTGGCGTTACGTTTACATACCTGCCAACCTCCTTAAGCCAAAAACAGGAAGACTCGGGTTAAAAAAACAGAAGATTTCAGAAGAAATCAGAAGATAAAAATAAAATTTTAAAAATATTTTAAGAACAGAAGACTGTTTCCCCCAGTGTATATCACCATTTCTTATTATTTTTTTTATATTAGTATTGTAGAGAAATAAAAACAAAATTAAATAGCAATAGAAAAGAGCTTACCTGAATTTTTTTTATATAAAATGAAAAAAGATGGAGTATTTTCACAAAAATAAAAAACAATTATTAAAATGTCAATTTGACTTTATTTTTAACCAAAGTATGTTGAAAAATAAACATTAAGATTTTTTTTTATCTCATTCAAAGTAGCTATTTTAGCTTTTACTAATAGTTCATCAGAAAAATTATTTTTAAGCTTTAGTTTTCAATACTAACAAATTTTCTAATGATGAATCACTGAGGGAAGAACGAAATGAAGTTCTGTTGACTATCAATGAAAGATTTGCTTACAAATGCTTTGACCTCACTCATACTACAGCATTGTGCTGTTAGCTGTTGAAATGATTACCTTAATAAATTATTTTGAAACAGAATTATTTATTTACAATTTTTTCGCACAGTTTGTAATATATCGACTAAAAATTTAAAAAAGACAGAAGATTTCATCTTCTGTCAGAAGACCAGACGATAGCTTTAAAAAACAGAAGTCTTCTGTCAGAACCAGAAGAATTGGCAGATATGCGTTTACCCACACGTTGTGCTCAGGGCTTAATTTCTAACAAAAGAAGTACCGGAGCCCTAATATTCTCGAGCTTATGCTCATATACAGCGGCGTACTGTAAGTCCGAGCTACCCATTTAGTACGGGGTAGGTAGAACATTCAATTAAAATTATAATTCAAATATTTTCCCGTGTAATAGTCTTTGACATGTTTTTATTATTTCATTGCACAGTTGTTATATCACTGAAAATGTTAGACGGCCGAAGTGTGAAGGTCCCGCGTTCGGGTCCCATCGCGCGGCTGTCGATCTAACAGTCTGGAGTTTTGGTAGGTTTTCTCCAGATGTAACGTGAATACGCGTTAGAATCCTTAGAAAGTAATCAAGTAATCTTTATGGTGTTATTTTACAAAGTTTTTCATTATTTTATTTTACCCTCAGAAATTCCTTCTACCAAGGCATCCCCCATCCTTGACAGATCGCCCTAGCGTAGCGTTGCCATAATCATACAAATGAATATTTCACAAAAACGGTTAATAATAAATGATTTGAAATTAGCATGAAGAAATATGTACAATATACAGAAGAAGACCCAAAATCTTCAAATTGGGAGCAGACCTTGTGCACATTTTACATTTTTGCGGCATAACATGTAAAGTAATTTTATTTTCTCCTAAGTAAAAGAAATAAAGTAAAAAAACTGTTCAAGTAATGTAGAAGTGATTGAAGTACTTGATAAAAACAAGTGAAAGAAATAATGCTACAATTTTTAACACATGAAGAAACAAAGAAATTTATATGCCATAATTATGAAGACAGGGAAATTCAAGGAAATTCAAATTACTTAGAAAAAGTTAAAACATTTGTTGAACAGTTGCATGCAAAAGAATATTATTTCCTTCTTCTAACAGAAGAGTGAACAGTTGTAATTGCATATACTTGTATTGTGCTTAAAAAGTATGATTATTTCTACACTGCCATAGACAGTAATGTATTGAAGTTCTTTTGGTTGCTCCTCTAAAAAAGCCATAATCACTGCGTCAGTAGTAGTGACGTCAGAAGCAGCAGTTTTGGTTTTGGTTAAAAGGAAGCTACGGGTTGAGCCCTAAGATACGTCACAGGTAGATCGGTTTCTGTAAGCTGACTGAAATCGGTTTCAGGATGCTAGAATTGGTTTGAGGCGAAACGAATCCCGTGTGGTGTGCCTGTTAAAATCGATGTGTGTGTGAAAAGCGTGAAAATTCACTCAAAAAAAAAAAAAAAAAGAAGTACCGGAGCTGAGCTCGCGCACAGCCAGCTGCGTCAAAAAAGGGTCTCTCGATCTGTGGCGAGCGATGAACGTTTCGATCGTCCGCCATCTTGCTGGTAGTTAAGTCGAGCGATGGCAACGGCTGCCCTTTATTCAGCATTGGGCAATCTATCCAGCTGTTCTCGCGTTCTTCCATTTTCCAGCAGATGTCAGTGCTGTTAAACATAATCGTGACAATTTCGTTTACGGGAAATGACGTGCTAAAAAGTAAAGGATTCTCGTGGAGCTATGTCACCCGCAACTATTTTTACAGAAATTAAATCTATTCTTCGTGACAGGCAACAGTCAAAACGTCAGAGTTTGGTGATCCCAGAGCGGGATCACTGCGCCTTAAAGGGTCAAGCCCTGGTTGTGCTGTAATCTAGGAAAATATTTTTTGCAGTGTACAATATCCAATTTACCAAGGTGTGAACTCCAATTTCCAATCCCCCCCCCTCCCCGGTCGTAGGCGAGGTGAAATTTTATATATGCTGTGAGTTCAGGCTGTTCGAAACTAATTAAACTATTGAATAAAAGAAATTTCTCTAAAAAATTATCTCCAATTAGCAAAAATAACATCTAACATCTCCAAGCTCTGCAGTTGAATAATAGTTTATTATGAATGTGAATGCGCATTTTAGTTCACATAATGTACTGGTATATAACAGTATAAAATGGCTCAGCCGCTCACAGGATTAATAAAAGTCGTTTTAATCTTTTATAAGGCCGTGGTAAAGTACTTACTACCTACGGTCTATTAAATACAGAAATCAATTACCATTAGTGAATTTTCTAATTTTTGTTCAGTTATATTGGATGTATATTTTTTTCCATGCATCTAGATCCTAAATTATACAGTGGAGCATCGTTTGTACGACGATCGTTTATACGACGTTTACATTTATACGACGTTTTAGTGTGGTCCCAATTCATTCCTATTCGTTTGCAATGTAAAAATAAATCGTTTATACGACGCCAAAATCGGTTATACGTCATTTTGCTCTAGTTTGAACATGTTTATTTTTCTTGTGTATTTTAAGAACATACGTTTTTTTTTTTTTTTTCGGCGGTCGATTTGTGTTTTCAGGTGTTCCTAAAATTTTTTAATTCTAAGTAATGGACAGACAACTTTCGCGATATTGGAGGGGGCGCTAATTATAACTCAACGCCAGTCATCACGTCAATCAACCATACATAAATTTTTCTGTTAACATATGTAAAATTGTTAAATTTAAGAAAACAAATTTGGTACATAAAAAGAAAAAATAATGGTATGTACATTTAAATGGCTTAGTATACTTTTTTCCTTTTTTATTATTTGTTTGTTTTGGTTTGTTTAATATATAAGTTTATCTAAAGCAACACATTAAACATTAAAATTAATTTAAAAAATAGTTCTAGTTTTAAAAGTGAAAATCGATTATACGACGTTATCGTTTATACGACGTTTTTCGATAGTCCCTTCGGCGTCGTATAAACGATGCTCCACTGTATTTGGCTTATGAACTTTTCTTTCATTCGCAATTTTAAAGAAAGCTCGAATAATGACTCGAAAATTGAGCATAAGAATCATCGCTTTTAATTATATATTTTTGCGTTTAATTCCGTGTACAAGCAGCAGATAGTTTTCCGACTTTGATTTTGTGTATAATTATGTATTCTCCTGCAAAATTTCTATGTTTTTTTAATACTTGTTTCTCCAATTTTGACGTGGGATATATACAGTAGAGCAGGGGTTCCCAAACTTTTTTCCCCCGTGGCACCCTTGTCAGGCTAAAAACACTTCGCGGCACCCTAGTCGGCTAAAAACATTTCGGGGCACCCTTGTCTGGCTAAAAATCATTTCGGGGCACCCTTCTCAGGCTGAAAACTTTTCGGGGCAGGTTACCTTTAAAGCAATATGAATATGAAGGTTAGAATGAAACAGTTTGGATACATTTTTCAGTGTTTCTTTTATGTTTATTGGGCTTACTATTACTATCTTGGAAAAGGGATATATAATTTTGCCCCCCCCCTCCCCATATTTCAGGGAGCTCCTGTAAAATAGAGGCGACTGGACACCGAACTCTCTCAACTTGACTAAAATAGTTTTGTTTCGCCCTACTTGATCATCGGCTTGGCAAAACTTTTTTTGTGAAATATCGGTTCAGAGGAATTTTTTTGATTATGCTCCCCCAAAACTTAGACTTTTCCTGGATTATCCCCACGGCACCCAGTTTGGGAACCTCTGCAATAGAGGGAAAATATTGGAATTAATCCTAAAAAATGGGCCTGAAAAATTCCAAGTAATTTCGACTCTCTGCATATACACTCGCCTTATAAAGGGTTAACAGACTCCTCTCTCCTACAAAAACAGTCCAAGAATTTTCACTTATTCATTCTTTTCTTTTCTTTCCTTCATTTTTTTTACATAAAAACTTTTAGCAACCAGGATTTTCAAATAGAGGAGAGGAGGGTATTATGGAATAGTCAGAAAATATGGAATACCTAATTTTCGGCTGTTTTAGGTGCTGTTATCACATGGAAACACCATAAACTAATCAACAAAGATTCCCGTGTTACAGTGAAATGAGAGATGACCGCTCATTTTTGCTGCACCACTTACTACTCAACAAACTTTGTTTTGTGATTTTCAAGAGTTTTTCCAGATAAGTTTTCAAACATTTTAGCCTACTAGTATGCACGTGACTTGAGCATTGTTCTACGCATATAATGTGCACTAAAAGAATTGTAGTTTGTAGTACTGTGGCTGTTTTTGATCTGATAGTGTTTTTCCCATGTTCAAAGTTTAATCTTCCCAGACGACGTGTCGGGTATTATGAAATACTAGGTAATATTTTGATGCATTTCATGCCATCCATCAAAGAACCGGAAAAAAAAAGACGCTGAATGTATCTTCTGTAACAGAAAATTCTCTAAAGATGAACCTGGAGAAATTTGGATTTTTTCAATGCTTCAACTGTTCTTTGTGGGCTCATGCTGTCTCGAAACAGAAATGACTTGAACATAATCTTAAAAATATAGTTTTTACAGTTAAAAACCGCTATTTTTCATAAAGTATAATTAGTTTTTGAACTGTTTAAACCACCTATTCCATATTGCCCGACTATTTCATATTAAACCCCACTTGTAACTTTTTTCTAAACATTTTTTTTCTGTAACAACACAATAATTCAGGGATGAGATTGGCAAAAGAGCAAAAAAGCTGAAATCATACGAGAGCAAAAATTTGTACATGTGATATTTATATCTAATGAATGTGAAAGAAGTTTTATGAGAAGAAAAACATTGGAACATGCTAGAAGATAAAAATATCACACAGTTAACTAATAACTACAATCAGGAATTCACAGATAAAACAGAATTTTCAGTGAAAAAAGACAAAAAAGTGATTTCCTCTTTATTCACAAAATGCTGAAATCAGCTAAAAAGCTGAAGAATCTCATCCCTGATAATTAGTGTATTTCTTTACAAGTGACATTTAGTAACAATTAGTTATTTTGAACATTTAAAAGTTATTTTCTTCTTTTATTACATTTCATTTTTATCAGTGACCTTGACCATGATGATTTTAGGGATACACATAATGATTTTAGGGATTTTACGGAAAAATCTATATAAAGTAATATTTAGAAATGTAAATGGTATTCTATATTACCATCCTCTCCTCTACTATTTTTAGTTGTACGAGACAGTGGAAAACTACTTTTGTATAACGTTCTCGACAAAAGTTTCTAGATTGTTTAGAATGCTATAGTCAAACGGTTTTTAAAGGCACTTTTCAAATGGCGAAAATCGGTAAAAGCATCGATTTTTTGCTTAAAATTTAGCTTGACATATCATCTAATACAACCAATCAAAATTTTGAGACGATTTGAACAATATAAATCTAGTAAAAAGTCTTAAATATTTTAACTGTACTGATGGCTTTTTAAATGTGACGCCTTTAAACTGCATTTTAGGGATCACAGGCGGGCGCCTTTAAATTTTAATTAGCTATAATTAGCTTTAATTTTTTAGCTTTTATTAAATTAAAGCTTTATTAAATTAGCTTTAATTTTTTTTCACAAAACCAAATTATTTAAAGTGCTAAAACTTCAAAAACTATATTTTATATGTAAGTTTGACATAAGAAATTTGTCTCGTACTCTAATCCGGTAGTGAACGTGTTTTAAACATGCGATGTGGATATGTATCGCTATGCAATTAAGGGCTGATAGAAGCAGGCATGAATCTTGTTTCCTCTTCAGAAAATAAAGTAAGTCAGACCTCTCTTTAGCGAATCTCTATTTTGCGAATTTTTCCTGGGAACCAAGAACATTTTGCGAATTTCTTCGTAAAAAAACTCCAAATAGCGAAATTCATTCTCTATTTAACCCTTTGAGGCGCAACACTCAAAGTGATCTGTAGCACGCAATGAACGTTTCGATCGTCCGCCATCTTGCTGGTAGTTAAGTCGAGCGATGGCAGCGGCTGCCCTTTTTTCAGAATTTGGCAATCTATCAAGCTGTTCTCGCATTCTTCCATTTTTCAGCAGATGTCAGTGCTGTTAAAAATAATCGTGACAATTTTTTTACGGGAATAACGACGTGCTAAAAAGTAAAGGATTCTGGTGGAGCTATGTCACCCGCAACTATTTTTATAGAAATCAAATCCATTCTTCGTGACTGGCAACAGTCAAAACGTCAGAGTTTGGTGTTTCCAGAGCGGGAACACTGCTCGTTAAAGGGTTAACGGAGTTTTCCTTGGAGTTTAACTCCTTTTTTTTCGCTGTTTCTCTAAATATTTTGAACATTTCAAAATTATTTTATTCTTTTACTACATTTCATTTTTATCAATGACCTTGACCTGGTTTCACCAGGTATCTTAACTCCCTAAGAGTAGTAAAATCAATGCTAAAAAACAGACAAAATTAAGACTTTTTGAACAATTAAATTTAAGGATCAAGAGTGCTTAAATTTAATTAGATCCGACGGTCCACATGATAGTAAATGTATTCTTAATTTACTTATTATAATAAATACAATAATGATATTAGAATTCATTAATTTTATCGTAAAATGATTTACTTAAAATGAAAAATACGGTGTAATTTTGGATTTTTTTAAAAACTTGGGGCCAAGGCCGCCAGACTCGCTACGCTCGCTTTTCGTATGAGGCATTTGGCCCCTAATAAGGCTTATTCGTAAAAAAGACATAATTTCAACAGACAAAACCCGAAGATTGGATCAGATAGAATGTTACTGAGCTACACATTGCTTGGTTCTTGCATGTTCATTGGTACATAAAAAGTTAAACTCCACACTACGGTAGACCCCTCCCCCTCATAACACGGAAGATATTTTGTTATGGGAATCCGTGTTGTACGGGTCCTGAGCTATACTCCACCTCGAGTGCGGACTCTGCTTATAATCGCTGGAAAAATTATTTGCACTCCTCAGAAACACAATGATATTTAATGCTGCCATTCAAAAGTTATATTAATTAGGAGCTAAAGCATAATAAAATCAGAACATCTGTTTCAGCTGTATTTTTAATAATGTGAAACCTATTGGACACCTTGCGAATTTGCCACCCATAACGATTTTTCATTATTTGGCGACTTGCGTACATGTAAAGTTAATAAAAGCTAATGAACAGATAGGATAGCTTGCCACCAATGGCGACTTTGCATTATTTGGCGATTTACACATGCTCACAACCTATATTTACTGTTCATTTAAAGTTACCGGAAAACCGTTATCTTTATTTTCATTTACATAATCGTTTGCAGATTGGCGTACTTAGCACCACGAATTATACCATCTCGTCGCGCTAGCAAATATCCAAAGTGTACTATAACTGCTATAATGGCATAGTTAACGCCGCCAAATATTTCTACTGGTAGCAAATAATCCAGCTGGACCAAACCGGCTTCAAAATAAACTGCATTTTAATTATTTTTCATTTTCAAGATATTAGTTATTCTGTTTTGCAAAACCGAATAATCGCTAATTCTAAACTCCTGTTGTCTAAGCGAACGTACTATTTGAAAATTGTCAACTTTGTGTAACACATTTTGAGTTACTTATTTCATATAGTTTTTATTTTGGCGTAAAATGGGCGTAATTCTAACTCATGTTTGTAAATTTCACGCGATTCTAGATACTTGGAAACGCTTTGTTGCAAAGGAAGGAATGATTTTATGCCAAATCTGGCAACCATTCGGTGTATTTTTTCAGTTTGTTATTAATATCTTCTAAAATAATTCGATTTTCGAAATTTAAATCATCTTTGCAGGTTCCTCGGAATTTTTTGAATCTGTGGGCACCTTAGTCGAAACTCAAATCCCTACTGTTTAGGAGGAGATAGGTCCACAAGCTTTGACAGCGCCAGCGGCCTTTACTTTTTTCAGAATAGAGACAAACCTTTGAAAAGCAGATATCAAAAATTTGTAACACGCTATTGTTTTGTTTAACTTCTGGTACGAGTACAAAAACACCGGTATAATGGTCTAATTTTTGCACTAGATAGAAAGTTATGTTAAAGTTATGAGATCCCTTTGTCATGGTACAACTCTCAATAAAACATGTTTTTTAATTACTAGGGGCCTAGGCCCCCAGACTCGCTACGCTCGCTTTTCGTATGAGGCATTCGGCCCCTAATAAGGCTTATTCGTAAAAGAGACATAATTTCAACAGACAAAACCCGAAGATTGGATCAGATAGAATGTTACTGAGCTACACATTTCATGGTTCTTGCATGTTCATTGATACATAAAAATTTAAACTTCACACTACAGTAGACCCCCTCCCCCTCATAACACGGAAGATATTTTGTTATGGGAATCCGTGTTGTACGGGTCCTGAGCTATACTCCACCTGGAGTGCGGACTCCGCTTATAATCACTGGAAAAATTATTTGCACTCCTCAGAAACACAATGATATTTAGTATTGCCATTCAAAAGTTATATTAATTAGGAGCTAAAGCATAATAAAATCAGAAAATCTGTTTCAGCTGTATTTTTAATAATGTAAAACCTATTGGACACCTTGCAAATTTGCCACCCATGGCGATTTTTCATTATTTGGCGACTTGCGTACATGTAAAGTTAATAAAAGCTACGGAACAGATAGGATAGCTTGCCACCAATGGCGACTTTTCATTATTTGGCGATTTACACATGCTCACAACCTATAATTACTCTTCATTTAAGGTTACCGGAAAACCGTTATTCATATTTTCATTTATATAATCGTTTGCAGATTGGCGTACTTAGCACCACGAATTATACCATCTCGTCGCGCTAGCAAATATCCAAAGTGTACTATAACTGCTATAATGGCATAGTTAACGCCGCCAAATATTTCTACTGGTAGCAAATAATCCAGCTGGACCGAACCGGCTTTAAAATAATCTGCATTTTAATTATTTTTCATTTTCAAGATATTAGTTATTCTGTTTTGGAAAAACGAATAATCGCTAATTCTAAACTCCTGTTGTCTAAGCGAACTTACTATTTGAAAATTGTCAACTTTGTGTAACACATTTTGAGTTACTTATTTCATATTATTGTAACCTATTTATAGAAAAAAACAGGTGATGCCTATTCTACAGCTTACGAAATATTGTAACAATAGATTAAAGCTGTTGTGAACTAATAGTATTTAAATATATGTAAAAAATACATGTGAAGCATATTCTGTAGCTTACGAAATATTGTAACAATAGATTAAAGCTGTTGTGAACTAATGGTATTTAAATATATGTAAAATTATGTGGCATACTTTTATGTCGCATTTTTGGGACACGTTTTTCATACAATTTTCAATAAAGGGGGTGAGAGATAAAATGACATAGTCATTAATAGATGGAGAAAATCTGCACAGAAAAATGCACAATTCCAACTGAATGAAAATTTCAAAACCTTATTCTCAGGTGTATTCAGCAGACGATAAATTACGATAAATTGCGCCAAGCATTAGAATCATCTCCTCAAAATCGCACAAAACCGTTTAATTTTTAGCCAAATTAAAAAGTTGCACATTTTAGTCTCAGAAAATTTCTAAATATGTTTCTTTTGAGTATAAAACATTTCATTCCTGCTCTGATTTCCCATGCACACGATATTTTAATTTAAAAACAGCCTTACAAATAATCTAGACAAAAAAAAAAATCGTTATTCTTTTATTTTTACTTCAAGAGTCTGAATCATTTAATAAACTTGCCGAATGTGGCAACCTAGATAAGCTTAAATGTCGCTTTTTTTTCCACTGTGGGGTTACAATTACGAAATGGCGGAAAGCAAAAATTAGCCTTTTGCGATACGTTTTTTATCGATATCTCCTAAAATAATTCGAATTTTGAAAAAATCGCTTCGAGGTGTGTCGGGAACTGTCATGGAAAATTTCCGTACAAAATTTGGTAGGTCTACGATCACCGCGAGACACATTCAAACAAACTAACTAACAGTTTACACATTGTTTTATTAATATAGAAGAAAGATAGTTTTTATTTTGGCGTAAAATGGGCGTAATTCTAACTCATGTTAGTAAATTTCACGCGATTCTAGATACTTGGAAACGCTTTGTTGCAAAGGAATGAATGATTTTATGCCAAATCTGGCAACCATTCTGTTTATTTTTTTAGTTTTTTATTAATATCTTCTAAAATAATTCGATTTTCGAAATTTAACTCAGCTTAGCAGGTTCCTCGGAATTTTTCGAATCTGTGGGCACCTTAGTCGAAACTCAAATCCCCACGGTCGGGGCCAGCCGCGAAAGACGCTTCTCTGATATGGGCCCGGAACGCCAGTTTTGTCACGTGGCCGTAAGCGATCGCTCTGGCCATCGCTGTCCTTTTAAATAATCGCTTGCTTGAGTCCCAGTTCCTTTTAATTGTGTAATCAGACAAGAAATTAAATAGATGTTAAGGCGGTATTTTTTTTTTCTCTTTCTTTTCTGTAATCACTGTGAGGGTGATTGGAAAAAACTTGCCTATATCATTCATGGGAGAAATATTTTTAAGAAAAAAGAAAATAGGGATACATCAGTTTAAATGAAAAATAATTTATTTCCGCATAGTAATAATAATAAGAACAATAAATATTACACAACTTGATTCATTTAAATTGGTGTGCTATAAAAATATGTTCCAATTATATATGCTTAAAATATACATATATTAAAAAAATATTTGGATAATGAATGAAAATAATTTTCATAATACCATTTACGTTTACTTAGGATTCAACACTTGAAATCTTCAAACTATATGGATAAAGAAAATACTTCACTTTTGCATTTTTTATATCTAACAGAGATATTTTAATTCATATTTTTAACAATCTTAATTTTAAATATTTGCAAAATTTTGGTTCTCAATGTGTTAAAGCATTTCGAGAAAATTTCTATATTACGACAAAGTAGTATCACAACACAGAATTTCAGAATATTGAGCATGATTTAGCTCTGAAACTAATTATGTTACTACAATAAACGAATTATTTACTGATTGCTCCAATTGAAAGCATTAAACTTATGTAAAAATACATATATTAAATTATCTTTTGAAACAGAATATTTACAGAAATTGCTCATATTTTAAAACACTTCCTATGTAGCACTTTTGAAACGTATTTACATGATAAGCTCTTCTTTTTTAAGTATTGTAATATCTAATATAGTTATTTAATTCATATTTTAGCAATCATAATTTTCAATTTTACAAAATTTGGTTTTCAAAGTACTAAAACAGAGAAAATTTCTATATTACGACAAAATACTATTACAACATTGAATTTAAAAATATTGAGCATGATTTAGCTCTGAAATTAATTATGTAGTTACTACAATGATTTACTTACTGATTGCTCCACTTAAAGCATTAAACTTAAGTAAAAAGTACATATATTAAACTATCTTTTAAAACAGAATATTTACAGAAATCGCTCAAATTTTAAAACACTTCCTACGCAGCAATTCTGAAACGAATTTACATGATAAGCTCTTTATTCTTGAGCATAGTAGTATGAAATATATTTAAAAAGGGCATTGACATTTAAGACCTTAAAATATTAAATTAATTATTAGAAAGAAAAAATGCACTTACTATGTTTCACACATTGTTGATAAAAATAATCCGGATGACTTAGTATCATATAAATCTTAGAAACTCTATAAACAAATTTTATGTACATAATACTGATATAAAAACATCAAATTATAAATTTCATTTACATAAGCTGTTGGTATTTGACGAAAGTATTGCTAGCTTTCTTTTTCTATTTTATTATATGATGCTGCTTTCTAAAGTTGTGCAGCAACCGTTCATCACATCAAATTCATCCAGTTTCTTAGTGATGAAAATTTTCAAAATATTCTTAATGTTTTTTTGATGAAGTAAATTTTTATTGCTTTCTTGTAAGAGTGCTTTAAATATTTTAAAGCAAACAACAAATATTTTTAGAATATCTGAATGAGGATATGTTAAATTTCCTCTGTCAACAAACATAAAAAAAAATATATGTATCTTGATTTTCTTCAAATAGAATTTGTGTGTGGATATGGATTTGCAACACAATATACACAGCGGTTGTTATTTAACTTTAAATACTGCATATCCACAAATAAGTATGAATAATGGTATATTATTCTCTTCGTCTTCGTAGAAAGAGAAAAAATCTATACCTTTAAAATCAATAGCTATATCCAAATCTCATTCCTCTGTCTCTTCATGAAAGTCATAAAGGAAATTTGTTATAGAAAAATTTCCAAACTGAGAAGAATGTAGCTTGATTAAGCTTTTAACACGTAGTTTTTTTTTTTCTTTCTGATCTTAGTACCTGCTGTATTGTGACATTATAATTTGCACCATTAAGTTGTCGGTACTGTCCAAATTCCCCATTCAAGTGGGTCAGTTTGGTATTTCCCAGTTAAAATATACTTATATTTCTATTCATTGAGTTGATATAGTATTATCTGTCTTATAACTTTAGTTGTGTTCATAAGAGAAAAAAAAAATGTTTTATAATATAATTTCCACTTTTCCGGTGTTTGTTATTAAACTTTAATTTATGCCATGCTTCGAGCCATTTAACGCAATTATCCAAGAATGATAATCGACTAGTTGGGGAAAATGTTATGGTATCGTTATCCAGCTGCTCTCTGCCTTTATCTAAATTCTTTATATTCATAATTTTTCACCATTTATTTATTATTTCCAAAAAAGTTAATAGTTCCATGAAAACGTTTCATTCTGCATCGACAAGAAACAGGTTCCAAACCGAAGACTGTAGATCCAGATCGCTTAGCATGACGTCATCGGAGCAGTAAACGGTAAGGTTCCGGGCCCATGGAAGAGAAACCTGTATCGCGGCGGCCCCGCCACGGTTTAGGAGGAGATAAGCTGACAAGCTTTGACAGCGCCAGCGGCCTTTACTTTTTTTTAGAATAGAGAGATTTCTTTTGTTTCTCCTTGCGGATTTCATTCTGATAAGTAAAAATTAAGAAAGAAACGCAAATTGTTATTATTTATTTTTAAAAAGTGCGAGTAAGTACCTTTTTTAATAATATCGAGTGTTTATAAATCAGTTGTAGGCTGTTTAAAGCATTTAAAAGGTATATCTCTATGCAACGAATTTTTCATATAGGGAACTCTTTTCCAGGATTTAGCGACTTCGTTAAATAGAGGTCCGACTGTGTTTAAAAAATTACAGAAATCATGTTTTTTTCCGGCTTTCCTTCCTTTCCCCCCCCCTCCCCCTATAAACATCTATATAAATAAAACAGAGTGTAAACTGCCCGTTTGTCTGTCTGTCTGTGTCTCGCGTAGCTCCGAAACGGGTGATCGTAGACCTACCAAATTTTGTACGGAAATTCTCCAAGACGGGTCTCGACACACCTCGAAGCGATTTTTTCGAAAATCGAATTAGAAAATGTTTTATTTTATGTTTTGTCCGATTTTTAGCGATTTTTCTTGCGTAATACATAATAACGCCGGTAATTGCACTCGCAAGAAAACTATATTTACATCATCGTATAGAGGAGAAAATTTTCTTTTAAAAACTGTTTGTTCGGACTGTGTAACATAATTTGCAGATTTTTGGGAATTTTTCAAATAAAATTAAATTGGACGCTGACTTTCGTAAAATATTTTTAAAACTGCTGCATCTTGAATTCTATCTGTCATAACTTTTTTATATTTGGGCAAAAGACGGAGCACACAATTCGCCCACTTTTAAAAGAAGAACGGAGGAAAAATATGAATTAGGAGAATTTTTACGAATTTTTAAGTAAAGAAGGATTTTCATTTCAGTAGCACCTGCTTATGAGTTTCGGTTTGATATCTTGCGGTTTGGTTGTCATGGATACAGTAACAATGATTAAAATTGCCAGTTGAAAAAAATAAATAAAAACGGGTCCCGCGAGCAGACGATTTCTTTGCTTGGCTCGATTTCCTTTTATAAATACTGGATTTATTTGCGAGAAGAAAAATTAAACTGAGAAAAGCAATTTTAAAGCCTTTATAAATAGCGCAGTCTTATCTCTTTTCTTTTTGTAAAGGGTTGCAAGAGAGGGTGACGTATTTTTAAAATAAAAAAAAGAAAATGTCCATTTCATGTAGTGTCTGAGGTATTTAACGCTAAAACATGAACCTAAAAGACAGCATGTCTGAGGAAATAAGACATTTTGAAAGTGAGAAGTTCACTGCAAATGGTTCATTTGCATTTTTTTGATACCGAATGACGCTGACATAGTTTTTTTTTTTTTTGTGTGTGTGTGTGTGTGTCATTATATTGCAATGATCTCAGGTTATTACATATATGACGTAAATTTTAAGTCAAGAGTGAAATAATTTTGCTTTTTCTAGATTCCACATCACTGGAATTAATTCGAATTACACATGTGAGGAAATTTTTCGTTTCCTACCGTGCGAAGAACGGGCACGCAGCTAGTAAACAAATAAATAAATAAAGCTCATACACACACACAATTTTTTTATTAAGGCTCTAGCAGGGGCGTAGCCAGAAATTTTTCATGGGGGGGGGGGTTACGACTACTACAACTCATACATATGTATACGTGGGTGTGATAATTTAGTGAAGAATATACATTTTGTATGGCAAAAAATTCCTCATGGGGGGTTATGACCCCCCCCCCCCCTTGGCTACGCTCCTGGGCTCTAGTGTACTCGGTGTCGTATTTCGGGAAGTCCATCGCCGTAATGTTATTCTATGGAGAAAACTACCTTCGCAAAGATTCGATTTCGAAACGAACTATTGTGTATTTTCCATCCATTCTTTCTTTGTCTTGAGCTGAAAACATTTATCTACATTTATTTTTAAACAGAATTTATCTAAATCAATTAGCAGTATATTGATTTCATCTGAAAATAACGTAACACGAAAATTTCAACGACAGCTATTTTCAGGTTTAACAGGCCATTGCAGTAAAGCAGTACTAGTGGAGTAGTTTAACCCTCTAATAGCCCATGGTAGTATAGATGTTATCACACCTTAAACGTTATTTTTTACAGGAAAAGTGTTTCAAAATGTAACTTAGAAGTCATAAAACTATTAATTGTACCTGTAACTAATAATGGTAATAGTTTGGGTTGGGTCCACACATGCTAGCATTAATGGATGAAAAATATTTTAGAAACAACATGGATGAAAACAAAAAAAAACATGTTTCCAATGATATAAAATTTTCTACGATTTAAAAAAATATTTAATATGAAGAAAAAATTAATAATTGCCATTTATATGTAAGTATATGCTTTTTCACTAGGTACAAAATATTTTTTTTTAAACTTTCATTTTTAATGTTTAGAAGAGTTTTAAAATCATGATGCTACCATTGAAAAAACACATAAAAAATAGCTTTTTTCGCACAATTATTTATGTTTACGTTATTTGACAATAGAAACTTTTCAACGGAAAAATAATTTTTTGCTTGGGATTTTTTTATAGTGGGCATTAGACTGTTAAGGCGAATAATTGTTAGTAAAGGTTACATCTCCATTGTTACATGTTTTTATTCTGTTTATAAATTAAAATTTTGTCTTTTTGGAATTTTGTCTTTTATCAAGCTATCCGCTGTGAAATTTCAGTTTCGTGTTGACGTATCTTTAACCCTTTGAGGCGCAACCCTTTCCCAATGCTGAAAAAAGGGCAGCCGTTGCCATCGCTCGACTTAACTACCAGCAAGATGGCGGACGATCGAAACGTTCATCGCGTGCCACAGATCTAGAGACCCTTTTTTTGACGCAGCTGGCTGTGCCGGGCACAACCAGCTGCGTCAAGAAAGGGACTCTAGATCTGTGGCACGCGATGAACGTTTCGATCGTCCGCCATCTTGCTGGTAGTTAAGTCGAGCGATGGCAACGGCTGCCCTTTTTTCAGCATTGGACAATCTATCCGGCTGCTCTCGCATTCTTCCATTTTTCAGCAGATGTCAGTGCTTTAAAAATAATCTTGACCATTTTTTTTACGGGAAATGACGTGCTAAAAAGTAGAGGATTCTCGTGGAGCTATGTCACCCGCAACTATTTTTATAGAAATCAAATCTATTCTTCGTGACTGGCAACAGTCAGAACGTCAGAGTTTGGTGTTCCCAGAGCGGGATCACTGCGCGTTAAGGGGTTAAGAATTCCTTTCGCCACTGCTAGTGTGGCGGATGAGCTAGGAGCTCCAATCACAGTGGGCGGGGTCGGGAGGTGGTGTTATGGTGCCTAAGACAGAGGCTCACAGAGATAGTGAACTCAAATGGTAAATTTTCAGTTCTATGAGAATTTCTAGTGGTCACTTTTCTATTCAGAATTTCTAGTGGTCAGGGAAAGAAGTCAAGAACCACTCAAGAACTGTTAGGGGAACAGGGGCGTGGTGGTGAAATGTGTCGTCTCAGAACGCCCAAACTGTCAAAAACTGCTACTGCTCTTGAAAGAAAGTTTTCCTTCTAAACAGATTTTCATATTTTCAGATCGAATTAATGTACTTCATAGGCGCACCCACAGGGGGAGGGGGCTATAGGGGCTACACTCCCCCCCCTCCTTAAGGTGGAAAGTTAGAAGTGAAAAGCATTAAAAATTGAAACTAATGAATTAAATTTTTTCTTTTTAAAAATTGTCTTTAAATTATTTCTAAAGTACTTTTTACAAAAAAAAAAAAAAAAAGTTAGTTTTTAAATAAATACGTACAATTAGTGTACGAAACACAGTTCGAACTCGGTTTCAAACGATACTGAACGTTTCAACGATTTTTAAAGATCAGATATTTGACTGCAACGAGTTCCTTTTCTTGTGCACATGTTGTTCTATGGGCTAGTCAAGTGTCAGGGAATATTTAGACGTTATAAGGGAGTTATAACTATCATGGTTCATACTCATTTTTCAAAATGAAATTCCCTGAGTTCAGGGGCGTAGCCAAGGGGGGGGGTAGGGGGGTCATTAACCCCCCCCCCCATGAGGAATTTTTTGCCATACAAAATGTATATTCTTCACTCCTTTATCACACACATGTATGCATATATGTGAGTTGCAGTAGTCGTAACCCCCCCCCCATGAAAAATTTCTGGCTACGCCCCTGCCTGAGTTTTCCAGGTGATTTTTCAAGTTTCCAGGTTATCGCAAAAAAAATAAACATAAGATAAAGACTAAATACTTTTAACTTATATGCCCCATTCTAAGGTAATGAAATTGTGATAGCACTATGGTAATCAAAATTATATACTCCCCCTCAATTATCGCAAAATCAATGGGTTACATTTATATCAAACATGGTTTTAAATTCAATTTCACCTATAAAGTATCAGAAATTATTTTTGGGAAAAAGAATTTTTGGGACCACTTCATTAATTGATAGATTCAAGATTTGTTTTTTTATACTACTGCCAGTACACAAGGCTATTGGTAAAAATTGCCATATGCTTTAGAACTAAGTACATTCCACCAATCCTATGCATAAACAATGAAATATTTAACACTAATAGGAACACACATTCTACATTGTAATCTAGCAAATATCAGCAGGATCTAACTTTGTGCAGAGTACGCAACACAAAGAACAGCACCTCCAACTCAAATGAGAAAAGGGGGCAATCACAAATGCTCACAACTGCAGAGACAAAATGAGAATCAAGTGATAGATGATTAATCTTGTATAATCCATTTCCCATTGCATGAGTGCTTCATTAGCGAAGTAGTTAACCCTTGAATAGGGTGAAAGCCATAAAAATAAAGAGAGGGGGGGTACATTTTTTTTAAATTCCAGGGTTGAAGCTGGATTTTCCAGGTTTTTAAAGCAAAATTACATTTTTCCATGAGGTTTCCCTGAGTTTTAAGAGCTAATTTTCAATTCCCTGAGTTTTCCCTGTTTTCTAGGTTTCCCTGAGGGCGTAGGTACCCTGACTATGATCGAGGTCACTATAACCAAGTTCAGGAGAATTTGTAGCCCACCCATCTCCTAAACTAAAATCCTGGGTGGGCCACTAATATCTTTAGATATACTATGCTTAAACATAGATATAGGTCTGTTTATTTTGTCTATAGGTTAGTTAATTTTGTGTCATATTATCCAAACTACCATACTACGAGTGTATTACTCGAACCTTTTTTGTCAATTTTTCATGGTAAAGTCTAGGTGCGACTATTATGCCGGAAAATTTTACTGCATAGTATTGTAACTCTAAAGCTATTTTTTCAGCTTCAAAACATGGGTGCAACTATTATGCGAGGGCGACTATTACGCTAGTAAACACTGTAAGTGAAATGTATTCAAATATATAGTGTGTTACAAAGAAAACATTTACGTAAATTTTACTTGCCCTTTCGGATAGCGTGACGCAAAAGATAAATAAAATTATTGAAGTAAATTCATTTCAGGGGCGTAGCCAAGGGGGGGGTTATGGGGGTCATAACCCCCCCCCATGAGGAATGTTTTGCCATACAAAATGTATATTCTTCACTCCCTTATCGCACACATGTATGCATATAAGTGAGTTGTAGTAGTCGTAACCCCCCCCCATGAAAATTTTCTGGCTACGCCCCTGATTCATTTGAATACATAATATAGGCTCAGTAAAAGTGTGATATATTTGACAGTATAATTGATAATTAAAAGCATCACTTGAATGTATAAATATTCTTTAGCAAATAAAACAAAAGTAACTGTAATGGAATTTAAAAAGAAATCTTATAAATACCATGACGTCACTCAAAATTTGATATTATTTTTAAGACCCACATTTAAAATTCGTAGAACTATAAGTAAATTGCTACGTCACAAACTTTTAACCCGTTAAGGGTTTTTGCATGGGGTTACCATCACTTTTTAGGGGTATGGTCAGAAGACAAAAAATTAGTTTGACGGACGAATTTTAGAAGTTTGCTTGACACTTAAATATGTAAATAAATGTAGAAATTTGTTTTCATGCAGTATCAGAGTATTTGATTAAAATAGTCACAAGCTCTTACTAACAGACGTGTAACAGAAGATTGACATGTATTTGTTAGAATCTATTCCCTGGAGAATCAAACAATGAAAAGAGATAAAAACTTATATATATATATATATATATGTGTGTGTGTGTGTGTGTGTGTGTGTGTGTGTGTGTGTAATGTATAAAAAGGTAATTAGGGTTTTACTAGTTTGGGTATTGTTCAAGCGGTACTTTCACTGTAAGTTTTGCTTTTCTGTCTTACTTGCCACGCGCACTCTGGAGCTATGTTTTATTTTATTTTTTTTTTTTTTTTTGTAAATTGTCAGACATCAGGCCGTCGATTCTGAGTTCTTTAGAGTGTACACGTGTCCCCACAGAAGTTTTAAAGGGGCCCATACTGGGGAATTTAGAGGGAAAATAATGTATAATATTCTACTTCACTTCCATAAAATGGATGTACACGTGAGTTTTCCAACTAACCGCCTCTACAAAACTGCATTAATCCGTACCCCCTCCTCCGTCTCATTTTTTGTGTCTATGTTACTGCTTTTCTTCTTTCTCAAAATAATAGAGCAAATAATTTCATTATTTTCGCCCCAGGCCCTTTCGAGCAAGTATAAAAATCTGGAGTGACTCCACTCGACTTTCCGAACACGTACGATTAAGATCATTACCAAGCATTTAAATAAATTTTAATCGATGAATAATTCAAACATATATACCAAATTGAAGCTCGATCGAATGTACCGTTTAAACGCTAGCGCACTTTCAAGAATTTCTCCCCATAGGCCATAATGTAAAAAAAATCTTTGTCGTAGCCCTGTAGAAAAACAATAAGTCCTATAAACATCAAAATCAATACCGGTCTTACAATGGTGGTTTATAACATGCATACCCAATTTGAGCTCAATCGAATGTACCGTTTAAACGCTAGCGCACTTTCAAGAATTTCTCCCCATAGGCCATAATGTAAAAGAAATCTTTGTCGTAGCCCTGTAGAAAAACTGTAAGTCCTATACACATCAAAATCAATACCGGTTTTGCGAAGGTGGTTTATAACATGTATACCCAATTTGAGCTCAATCGCATGCCCTGTTCAGGAGCTATCGTGTTCACTCACACACACACACACACACACACACACACACACACACACACACACACACACACACACACACACACACACACACACATACACACATACATACATACATACATCTCGTAAAAATAGCATAAATGAATTCAGAAGACCTCAAAACGTGTCAATACACCAAAATCTCGAATTCGTGGTACATGTTCGTAAAGTAAAAAAACAAGGATTCCGGTTTTAAGGCTGTTGAACCTGATGAACGAATCTTGCCACGGCACTCGGAGGATAACCTTGAACTGACTGACTGACTGACTGAGGTCTAGCTTCTCGGAGTGCCAGCGCAGAGCGCGTACCTCCAGTATGTAATGTTAGGGATGTTATTGTTGTGGATGTGCGTAGATAGCAGCGAAGCTGCCTGTATCAGTACAGAAAGTCATTTTTCTGGATGTTGGGTGTGCATGTCGACCCTTCCTCCCCCCACCATAGGTGGTCTTCACAGGAAGGGTTGCTCGACGTGTGTGGCGTGTACGGGCTTAAGGTTGATCTTGAAGGGCATGGAGAACAGCCTTGGGGCGTTTTCTATGCTGTGGGTCCGACGGCTCATAGTGGCAATAATTTCGTTAGGAACGTTTCGTATGTTCCTGTAGAATCTCTTGGAGATTTTCAGTAAGTGGTGCTTGAGGGTCTTCATACAGAGGTCTTTGAGTATGATGTTGTTGGCAAGTAGTGGGTGACCGTAACGGATGGTTCGTAGAAATTTACTTTCCTTTGCCACTAGGGCTTTGATGTGGATGTTTGCCGCATAGGCCCACACCGGGGCAGCATATGTGGCCAATGGTCTAACAGTGGCTTTGTATAAAAGCACTTTGTTCTGTGTGCTGAGTTTGCGCGTATATATGAGGCTGGAGATTCTCTGGAAGGCTCCGGTCATCTTGCCTCTGGTTCTGTTTATGTGCTTCTTCCAAGTAAGCAGTTTGTCAATTTCGACACCAAGATATGGTGCGCTATCAGCTTATTCCAGTACCGTGTTGTCGACATGTAAACGGGAGGGTGGGAATTTCCTTCCAACGGAGAGTGCCTTGCATTTGGATGGGTTTAACTTTATTTTCCAATTCCGCATCCACAACTCAAGTTGGTTAATGTGGTGTTGGAGATTCGTGTGGAGCGTTCTTGCGTTCTTGGCTCTGCCGATGATAGCAGTGTCATCCGCATACAAGGCAATATCAGTGGTTTGGTTTCTGGGTATGTCGTTTACATAGAGACTGTAAAGGGTTGGGCCTAGGATTGAACCTTGTGGCACTCCACTCTTGATGGGAAAGTTGTCCGAGACAGCATCTTGTATTCTGACCGAATAGCTGCGTCCCTGTAGATAGTTGTAAAGGAGATGGACAAGAGAGTCTGGCACGTCCATACCGAACAGTTTGTAAATGAGTCCGGCGTGCCAGACTTTGTCGAATGCCTTTGAAATGTCGAAAAGGACAATCGCCACACTGTCTTTAGCTTGGACGGCTTCAGTCAGATGTTCGACTACCCTGAGGAGTTGATGTGTAGTACTATGGCGACTTCTAAAACCAAATTGTTCTGGTATCAGAATACTGTTGCTTTCGAGGTGAGTGGCGAGACGGTTCAGTATGACCCTTTCCACAACTTTGCCAAGTCCGCAGAGCAAACTGATAGGTCGGTAAGATGTTGGGTTAGTGAGATAAAAGACTTGTTTTGGAATAGGGCAGATAATAGCTTTTTTCCAAGTTTCAGGGTAGTATTGAAGCTTCAAGATAGCATTTGTGATACTGGTGAACCGGAGGATGGTCTTGGCCGGTAGGTTTTGAATGACCGTATTGGAGATTTGATCATGCCCAGGACACTTTTTCTTTTTTAATTTGGCGATGATGTCGATAATTTCTGAGGGTAGGACACCTTCGATGGGGATCGTGGGTGGGGTTTGAAGACGAGAAGTAACTTCGTTCTCAATATCAATATCGGAGAGTAGACTGTTAGTAAACTGTTCCTGATAAGCGAGTGCAATAGCGTTGGCCTTATCCTCGTTGTAAAGAGCGTATGAATTGCCCTTACGAATAGGCGGGAAGTCAGTCCTTTTCGTGGTGAGCTTTTTCACCGCTCTCCAGACCGAGGAGTCTTCAGTTGTTAAGGTGGAAAGGTGGTCGGCTCAGGCTTGCTGCTTGTGATTACGTATGGCTGTGCGAGTTTCAGCTTGTAGGCGTTGGAACACCACACGATCCGCGGGGTACCTGCTCCGTTGGTAGATCTTACGGGCTTGGTTCCGTGCGTGAATCATCAGACGGATGTCCGGGGGCAGGTAGGTAGTGAGGTGGTCCTTGGCGGGACGAGAGGCTGCTTTAAGTGCTTTGTTAATGTCCTGAGTCAGTAAAGAGACTTCATCATCAATGTCATTGATGCTGTTTATGCGGGGCATTCGGAGAGGGTCGCTGATGAGGTGACTGGCAAAGAGGTTCCAATCCGTTATAGTTCTGCGTTTCTGTGCCGTTGTTTCATAACTGATGTTAATGGTAGACACAATGGGGAGGTGGTCAGATGTAAACATCTGTAGTGTTGCCACATCCGGGTATTGATGTAAGTTTCTGTGAAGCATGTAGTCGATGGTGGAGCTACTGCTCTCAGCAAAGTGAGTAGGAGTGGAAGGGAATGCCATGAGGATGTGTTCTTCCATGAGTAACTTCAGGAGATTGGTTCCATAAGTGTTGTTGTATTTGCAGCCCCAAGCCAGGTGGTGGGCGTTAAAGTCCCCCATGACAATGTTAGTAGGGCAGTATTGGAAAATTGTTGTGAGGTCCCTAGTTGGGAAGCGTTTGCGCAGTTTAACGTATGCTGACGTGATCATCATTCTGGGACTTGCTTCGATGATGATCGAGAGTGCGTCCAGAAATTCCAGATTTAGGTCGGTCACACGATGATGTTGGATAGTGTTTTTAATATAGATAGCCAGTCCGCCAGCGGTGCGCCCGCCAGGGAGGCGAGGGCGCTCTTGACGGTGCAAGACATAATTCGGGATATTGTATGCAATATTAGGTTTAAAAAGAGTCTCTTGAATGAGCGCAATGTCTATCTCACTCCTGGTGAGAAAGTCTCTAAATTCTGAGATTTTACCGTGGAGGCTCTGGGCGTTCCACGATAATATGTTCAGCTTATTCTTCGTGGTCATTGTCGTCCTCGAAGTGTCTTGTGTACGATTCCAGTAGAGCGAAGGCCCTGTCCATTGGCTGCGTTATGTGTTTAATACTTCCGGCGACCTCGCGGAAGAAGTTGGTCATTTGCCTCACATCGAGTAGTTGGGAGACTTCTCTCAGCGCCGTGAACATTTCCATGATTGGAGTCATAGGGCCGTTGGCAGTATTTGTGCTTTGCACCGGGTTGTTAGTCGGCTTAGTCTGTTTGTGGACTTGGTTCTGAGTAGTCGTTTTCTTGATGAGATTCAGACCGGGGGGGGCGGTTCTCTTGGCCGCTTCCTTCTTCTTGTTCCTCAGTCTGGCAGCTTGGTTTGGCCTGGATTCCTTGGAGGTGGACATAGAAGTGCCTTCCATGGGGTCAGCAGTGGTTTGTGTTGGTTCTGAACGTTTCTCTTGCACGACAGTGGTCGTGGACGAGGTGTTCTTGGCCAGTGGATTCTTTGTGGTTTCTTTGGGAGGGTTAGATTGAGGCTGATTAAGTTTCATGCTCTTCAGGGATTTAGGTTTATTAGTTGGGTTCCTAGGGCAACCGCGGTAACTGGAGGCGTGAGGGCCTCCGCAGTTTGCACATTGAACAGGGTCCTGCTTCTTGGTAGGACACAGCGTGAAGGCGTGCGGTTTGGCTCGGGGATTTAAGGCTTACACGTCGCGCCATCTTTATTCAGTTAATGGAAAAAATAGGGAGCTGTATTTTTATATTCCGTATGTAGCATGTAAGGAAAGTAATTGTAATCATGAAAAAATTCGACTTCGCGATTTTGGTGTATTGCCACGTTTTGAGGTCTTCTAAATTCATTTATGCTGTTTATTACGAGATGTATGTGTGTTTGGGAGTGAACACGATAGCTCCTAAACGAGGCATTCGATTGAGCTCAAATTGGGTATATATGTTGTAAACCACCATCGTAAGACCGGTATTGATTTTGATGAGCATAAGACTTATAGTTTTTCTACTGGGCTACGACCAAGATTTCATTTACATTATCGGGTATGGGAGGAAAGTCTTGAAAGTGCGCTAGCGTTTAAACGGTACATTCGATTGAGCTCAAATTGGGTATATATGTTATAAATCCCCATCGTAAGACCGGTATTGATTTTGGTGTGTATAGGACTTATAGTTTTCCTACAGGGCTACGACCAAGATTTCATTTACATTATGGGGTATGGGAGGAAATTCTTGAAAGTGCGCTAGCGTTTAAACGGTACATTCGACTGAGCTTCAATTTGGTATATATGTTTGAATTATTCATCGATTAAAATTTATTTAAATTCTTGGTAGTGATCTTAATCGTAAGTGGTCGAGTGGAGTCACTCCAGATTTTTTTAGAAGTGCTCTAAAAAATTTTAGAAATAAAATTAAAACTCTAAATATGAAACGATAAAATGGACTTTTCTTGCTGTAAAATATTGTAATTAGTACTATGGATCACCGGGATTGCTTTTTTCAAATGAAATTCGATAGAAACGCGATAAAACTTCTGAAATACCATCTTTATTTATTTACTTATTTTTTAAATTAAATTGCTCGTATAAACTTAATGTTTATAAAACATCGTAACATAGTGTTTGAAGAAACATAATAAATTTAACTCTTCTACTTCTACTGTAATCTATACATATTAAAACAATAAGGCAGCTCGGGACAGATTCTTGAAGTCATTTCTGATGCCGTTTGACCATGATACTTCCCTAGGCCAATCAGTAACCAGAATAAAAGCCTGTCTTCACACATAAGTACGGCATTTCATAAGACCACCAGACCATGAGACATTACGTCAGTTTCCCGTCAAATTAAAAAGCGTGGGAAATAATTAAGTCGAAATGTATTTCTTGAAGTTCATAAATTTTAAAATCGCTAATACGACCGCGTGGATAACAGGAGTTTAAAATTTCAGGTGATGTATTTTCCGAAATGATATAAATAGCTGTTTCTTCTGAAAACATCAATTTGATGATGTCGAATGCTGAGTCAATTGAGTCTGAGCACAATCAAATTGGCAAAAACAATGCCACGTAACATAAAACATATACTAATAATTACTAATTTTGAATTGAAAAAAAGAGAAGTGATTTGAAAAGAGCCATTTTTTGCGCCAGTATACATCTGCAAACAATATAGCCCAGTATTTTAAAAGTGTAAAATAATTCAAAGTTTAAAATAAGTTTGGGTATTTGCAACCTGTTGGTAAGATAAAATATTTGGCGGCGTTAATTACGCCTTTATAGAAGTTTAAGCAAAGTAAAATAAGGAGCATTGTTTTACTGGAACTTTAAGGCGAAATTATGATGAATTATATGTCGCCAAATTATGAAAAAGCGTGCACTCCTTTTTGGCGGATTAGTTCATTGTTCCTCGCAGGATACAGCACACGGCATTGCTTTCTTTAAATTCTGACATTTTTTACTATTTTCTAAGCTAATTAAGCCGTAATAGGGCTTCATATTTTGCATATGTAAGCACTTAAAAGTGCGCTAGCTCCTAAACGGGGCATTCGATTGAGCTCACATAATTGGTACATGCAGGGCCGGCCACAGGGGGGGTGCTGCGGATGCAAAGCACCCGGGCCACGGCTTCAGAGAGGCCCCAAATCAAAAGTAGCTCTATATATTTTTTTAATCTTACATTTAATCTAACACATAGCTGGAAATTTCAATTTCATTAAATTATGCTAGTTGAATGAAAGTATTGCTACTCGGCATCTTCAAAAGTTTAAAAACATCATTAAAAAGAGGTCCTTTTCTACTGGGTTCAATAGGATATCCCATATCACTACTCTTTCGCCTTTTTCCAAAGGAGGGAAAAAACATCTGGACCCCAGGACTGGAGAGGTAGAGATGCACTGCACACTCTTTCCCCTTTTGTCTGTTGTTAAAGCTAATGGTTTCCTGCGAATTATCTGGCCTGGGAACGGAATTTAAAATGACCCAGACTTTATTATCGAAATCTTCGAAGAAGACTAGTGTGGAACAGTGGCGGATCCAGAAATTTTTTTTGGGAGGGGCTAAATTTTTAAAAAAGCTTATTTCACCCAATTAAAATATACTATAAATCAAAATTTTAGTCTAAGCCAATGTATTAGGCTTTTGGGAGGGGCTAAGTAATAAAATAGGATCATTTTAGCTATTTAAAGTGTATGATAAAGCAGAATATTACCCTTGAGCAATCTCTTTTGGGGGGGCTGAAGCCCCCTAGCCCCTCCCCTGAATCCGCCACTGGTGTGGAAAACAAAGAAGGAGGTCTGGCAGAGTCGTCTCCAGTCTGGCAGAGTCGTCTCGTCTACATATCGTAGACATCGCTTATGCGGGCCCCCTTTCATTCTAATCATATGCATTCACACATACTTCAAACATAAATTGTTTTTTGAGTATATTGATCATACATGTGTACGTATGTGTGATGCACATACATTTCTACTGTAGGTAACACTGTCGTTTTATAATTTCTAGGCGCCTTATCCAACGGGGCCCCCGGCTAACTGCCCTGTTTGCTCTTGACTTTAGTCAGGCTCGTTTTGGGAATAATCTCCTTTTCTTTGTAAAAACCATTTTCATAAATTTCCCAGTTCGCTGTTTCACAAAGTTATTGAAAAGATCATTTCATGCCTGGATACTCATTAAGTCTTATTGTTGCGTCTGTTGCCGAGTACGAATTGACTTCTGATCAGTGACAAAAATTTAACCATTTGGTGATTTACTGTCTCAATTTAGGGCCCCCATGATTTCAGAAAATAATTTCTTTTCTCTCCTCCATCCCACTTCTTTAGAAAAAATATACATATAAATATATAAATCCTAATCCAGAATTTTACTAGCTAGTACTGGGCTGTGAAAACTGTATTATTAATAATTACTACATATCAAAATTAACTCCAGATTGAAAATATAGACATTAGGTACGGCAAAATCAATGAAGACCATCCGAAAACCGTACTGGCTTTTCAAATTTTTTTGCTGTGTAATCAATAATCTGTGTAAATAATAAATTAAATTTAAAGATAAAAATGTATGAAATACGAAATGAACGTGAATAGAGGTCCTGATAAGTCATTCGGGGCCCTAAAAGACTTAAATTTGGGGTAGGCTTTAATGCAGTGGAGTCTCTTGAATGCGAACATTTATGAAAAAATAAATATTTGTCCGAGTTAAATTAGTTGATGTTATCTTAACTGCAAACATAGTAAATCCAAAAACTTGACGGTGCACTTCAATCTACTCTCCTCTGAACTTTACAAGACGCTCTACATAGATTTGTATAAAATATAAATGTAATTGATTTGTTCAGCTATAAAATGAGTCCATGTATGGTCATTATTTCACTTTACATTCAGGCAATATTAGCTAAAACAGTTTTGATGGTAAAGTTCTAGAAAGTTATATCTTAAACTGTGTTCTAAGCGCGTACGTACGTAATGTTGAAGAAACAAAATCTGCCTCAACGTCGGTTTTTGCACACAAACTGAAGTAATACTAAAATTATGTAACTTTTCCGAAATACCCGCTGATTATATGGGGACTTTACATTGTAGGTACAAATAATAGGCTATCCCTTTAAAACTAAAAAACAAAGCTACGTTCTAGAAAGCTTGTGGAATAATCCGGCCACAGTTGAAAGAGTTTGGTTAGTGTTAGTAGTAGTTTGTTAACAAAATTTAGATTTAAAAAAAATATATATACAAATGATTTAAAGGAAAAAATATTTAAAGAAAATTCTGAGATTTTCTATATTTTAGAATTTTCCGTATATATTTGAACATTTTTAAGTGGTTATCAGCAAGCCTTGACTGTAATGAATTGTGCATACATTTTAACCTGTTTGTAGTAATTTTTTAACCTTAGCCTCCCACTGTTGCCCTTGTTTGTAGCCTGTTATTATCATTCATATGCGGCATGCGGGTAAACAGTACAGCGCAAAAATCTTTTAAAGAAAATGTTTAAAAATTGCAGTTCAAGAGCACTAAAGTACATACCACACACACGAACATCATACTATTGCTAAGTATTCATTTTTCTCGAATGGGAGAAAATTTCTGGAACTCCCCCCCCCCCCCCCCCCAAAAAAAAAAAAAAAAAAAAAAAAAAAAAAAAAAATCAGGTGACCCGAGGGGCATTTTACACAGGCGAAAATCACCCTTTCTGCCACCCTTTGAAAGAAGAGTAATGGGATGGGATGTGCTGGTGCGCACATGTTTGTAAATAAATCTAGAAATATCGGATAACCATTCGTTTTCACCTTTACGTTTTCCATGTCTGAAATTAATTAAAAATAACCTGTATTGAAAATAATCTTTGAAGGTACGTCTGTTGTGTACAAAGTCTGTTTTGTTACGAATCTGTTGGCCAAATCGACAGCACTTTTCTAGTTTTTGAGACCTAATATTTGAGCCCGTGTTAGTTTCTTTTGCTTTCATTAACTCAAAACCATTGCAAGGATATGTTTGTATTGGACGTTATACAAATGTATTAACATCTGCATACGGTGTACGTATATTTCAGAAATAACTTGAATTTTATATAGTTCCTCAAACCTAAATTATGGATTGAAGTTTATCAATTTAATCATATTTTCAACCTTTGAAGAAAGTAATATTTAGATTATTTTCATCACTAGCATTTATGCAAATTGAATCCCTGTGCAGTAAGTGCACAATGAAACAAAGTATGCAGTTAGATGAATGTTTTATGTCTATTTTTACTATACCAAGTGTTTCAAAATAGATGTTAGTTACAGCCAGGGGCGTAGCCAGAAATTTTTCATGTGGGGAGTTACGACTACTGCAACTCACATATATGCATCATGTGTGTGATAAGGGAATGAAGAATATACATTTTGTAAGGCGAAAAATTCCTTATGGGGGGGTGGTAGGGTGCCCCCCTACCGCCCCCTTTGGCTACGCCCCTGGTTACAGCGATTATCTATTAAATCGTAAGTGATAGAAATATACTTCCAATTAGAAAAGTTAAACAAATTAAGAGTAGCTTTCAGATATGGCAATCATTTTACTAGGAGCTGTATACATATAAATGTACAGCTGCGGAAAAAAAAAAGTCCCACTTGTACTTTTTTCGGACTTCGTTCGTCGTACAGCAAAGTTACAGATACCAATCGTTTACGATTACGTACACTTTAATTTGCTATGCATAAAAATTGTATAAGGGGCCATCTACATATTAGAATTCGCACCAACTTTTTTTTTTCTCAATAGCAACCCCTAGATTTCACTTCATACTTCAAAAATTTAGCTCATTTTAATCCCGGACACCAATTTTCAATAAATTTGGACAGAAAATGAGTGAGTTATGAGCACCCAAAATCCCCCTCCCCCTATGTTAAAATATTTTTTCATACTTCAATTCATATCTCATATAATATTGGTAGTAAGAAGCTGATTTTTATTCGTACTATTAGAACTAAACGACCCAAACATAATTTAATGTTATTGTGATTTTTTATAAATTATGAATTATTAAATTAATATTTAAAAAAATATGAATAGCGACCTAGCCAAATTTCGATGGAAATAGATGCAGAAATTAATATTACATGGCTGTGCAAAATTTCAAATTTTTACGTTCAGTAGTTTAATTTATATTAAATAAAATGTGTTATTTTCATGAGTTAAGGGACCATATATAAATTTACTAAGTGAAAAGTTTTTGAAAATTGCATAAATAAACGTAAATTAGATTTATTTTGTGCAAAAACACAGTAAAAGATACCAGTATTAAAAATATCAAATTTTGAAGCAAATAAATTAGAGGTTTTTACAGTTTGATAGGGATTCTATAAAGCGTGTATTGTTGCGTCCGCTACCATATTCCCCCAAATAAAATATTTTCCAGCTATAGAATTAGATGCAGTATGTATGTCTTCTAATACAACGTCATATTTCTGAAAAACTAACATCCTCAACTTTCCCGACGTGAATGTGACCTTTTTTAATATCGGAAACATTAGGTCTTTGGACTTCCCCATACTTTATCAAACATTCAAAATCACGTTTTTCTGTCTAAATTTTCATCTAACTATAAATTAAAATACCGCCAAAAGTCTTAAGAATATTGCACATTGTAGACGATAGTATTAAATGAAGAAAGTGAAATAACAAACACTGTGATAATATTGGGTCGGCAGAAAAGTAATTGCGTTTTTTACATGAAATTCAAACAAATAAATTTTCTATCAGGAAATCATTCTTCAAGTTCGACCAAAGCTGAGTAATATTCAAGCTTGTAGTCAGAAGAGCAGAGAGCAGCCTCTAACTCCTGCCAACATTTCACCTGTCTAAGAGAACTATCAACGGAAATACGCAATAACAATTTCAAAATTACAAACATTTTCAAAATCGTGAGCAGTCATTTTGCAAGGGAAGTTATGAACTCACCAAGGAAGTTATGAACTCACGAGTCATTTGGACCACAGACTAAATATTCTATTCTACCCTTGATATTCTCAGTACAAAAAACTTTAAGAGAGATGGAAACAATATTTTCCTTGAAAATAATATTAATTTCTTTTAGCTCTCGCGAGCGAAATTAATGAAAGGCGAAAAGTTCGGAACCTACAAATAGCGTTTTTCAATTTGCAGAAAGTCCCTTAAAAACGCGCAAAAATTAAATCGCAATATCTCCGGAAATTAACGTAGAAAATTGGTGAAAAATATATTTAGGTAATTTGAAGGCTTTCTTTCGTTTAATAAAGTCAAAATATGGGGTTGCCATTGAGAAAAACGAAGTTGATGCAGAATTAAATATGAAGGACGGCCCCTGCATGCAAATTAAATTAATAGTAAATTAAAGTATGCGTTATTTGCAAACGAATGGTATATATAACTTTACTGTACGACGAATGACGGCGAAATAAAGAGCAAGTGGGACTTTTTTTTCCGCAGCTGTACAACAACTCATTCATGCAATTTTATCGTTTGGTATTTTGGGGGGGGCCCCCAAAAATGCTTGCAACCGGGCCTCTTCAGATAGAAGGCCGGCCCAGGGTACATGTATTAAACACTAGCGTCGTACGACCGGTATTGATTTTGGTGTTGTGTAAAACTTATATGTTATTTTACAGGGCTTCAAAAAATATCTCTCAAACATTACGGCCTTTACAGAGAAATGCTTAAAAGTAAAAGATAATAGCACGGGATAGGGGTGGTGAGGGAATAAAATAGTAAAAGCCGCCCAGGTTACAATTTTTGATGATCTACCATCAAGTATGACGCCAAAAAATAAGTCCTCAAAAACTGAGCCTAGCTTGGCGATATCTACTAAATTTGGCAAGAAACTGGCTTACGCTAGAATTTATTTACCTACAATAAAGGAGAAGTATAGTTAGAATATGCTTGGCAAAGATTGCAAAATAGTTTTGGCAGGCGATTTTAATATAGATTTCAAGTCCTCAAAAGTGTTTCATGGAACAAAGGCGGCAAATACGATATACTCATGGATTATGGTACACTTTCAAAGCAATATTTGTGAAGGTGAAGTATACTTAGAATATAATCCCTGTGGTGTAACACGGTTAGCGCACTGTGCTTCCGTGCCGTAGGTCTGGAGTTCGATTCCCTGATTTGGCTCAGCCTTTTATCCCTTGAGTGTTTCGATAAAATGAGTACCAAGCTTCTTTGGGAGTTAAACCTTTCAGGCGCAACCCTTTCCCAATGCTGAAAAAAGGGCAGCCGTTGCCATCGCTCGACTTAACTACCAGCAAGATGGCGGACGATCGAAACGTTCATCGCGTGCCACAGATCTAGAGATCCTATTTTGACGACAGCTGGCTGTGAGGGTTAAATCTTGATCAGAAGTCATGTACATTACGATTCATAAGTGATTACGAGTTTCAAAATTATAAAATTTATAAAAGCAAAATGTATTACTATATTTTTGACCCCCAAACATTCTTTAATGTATTATGAAGTGACCAAAATTTATTTTTCTTAAGTTACGTAGGGTAGAAAATTTTTTAGTCTGCTAATTTCGAGTTTTAAAAACAATGTTTTCCTTTTATTTTTTTTTTATGAAAATTGACTAGTTCTTGGAACTTGAAATTTAAAGTAGTCCACAGTATTTTTTCCGAGGAAATATTCTGAAAATTTGCATAGTTAAGGCATTGCAAGTTCACTTCTTATATGGGCAGAAAGTTAACTAAAAGACGGACTTCGCTGAAAATGTGCCACGTTTTTTTTTTTTTTTTTTTTCAAAAAATTTATTAATTTTCAAATTTCAAATTTGTTTCAGTTTACAGTGTGGTTTCTGAGGAAGCAGTCTAAAAAGTTTCATAGTTCTAGCATTGTAAGTTTATTTCTGATCTTTTGTGAAAGTCCATCAAAAACGACTTCCTCTGAAAAAGTGTCAAGTTTAATGGGTTTTTTTAATTGCATAGCTCTTCAAATTTTATCTCAATCTATAGTTTCTGAGGAAACATTCTGAAAATTCTCATAATTAAAGCATCGTTAGTTTATTTCTGAGCAGGAGCGAAAGTCACGAAAATACTTTCGCGAAATAATTCACTAAAAAAGTGTCAAGTTTAACAATATTTTTCTTTAATTAAATAACTTTTCAAATGTTATGTCAATGTCAGTTTTTATTCTAGTTTTAGAGGAAACGTTCTGAAAATTCTCATAGTCGTGTGATTATAAGTTTATTTCCTATGCTGAGCAAAAGTCAACCGAAATCCTCCTTTTTCAGGTAGAACAGCCTTAAGACACATGTAAATTGTAATAGAACTAATTGAATATAAATTTTAATCAGTTATTTTTATACAAGACCAAAATTTTACATTTTAAAGAAATAAGCTGTAAATTGTTTTAAACTACTTTGCTTTCGATAAAAGATTTCTTTTTAGTTCAAAAATTAAATTATCCAAATATTTGATTTTAATAATTTTTTGAAACGGAAAAATATTAAATTAGGTGGGCTTTTTTAATGGACTGATTAATATAATGATTTAGATCTGATTATATATATAGAAATCATTGACATCATTAAAATAAAAAATGCAATGTAAAAATTTTATATTTTAGATTATACGTGCATGTTTACACATATAAAACAATACAAGTTATAAAGATTGAATTTTTTTAATATGATTAAATCTAAAAAAATATTATGTGCATTGGTTTAATATTTAATTTCAAGAATTACTTAATTTTTATACGTGTCTTTTTCGAATAACATTGTTTTTTCCTTAAAATTGCAGAAAATCCAAATAACTCTTTAAACAACAACAATAAAAATCTGGTTTAAACTGACCGCCCCCCCCCCCAAAAAAAAGAAGAAAAAAGAAAAAGAAATGCTGTTACTACCTACCCTCTTTATAAGGATAAAGTAAGGAATAAAACTGTAAATGCAATTTATTTTACTGTTTAAACCTGTAAAGTTCATAAAGTTTTTTTAACTTTAATTTTTAAACAAATTTATTCACATTTACTTTGCAGAAAAATCTTCCGTTCTGCGCACCTTGTATTTACAATAAAATATTTCAATGGCAATATAAATTACTTGTATATACAGTGAAACCTCCAGTAAGGGACACCTCCGAATAAGGGATACCTCTATCCTATAGTTGGCCAGAAAAAGGTCAGGCTCTCAAAAATCACGATTTTTAATTTAAAAAAAATAGATTTTTAATTATGTCAATAGAAAAACAAAAATTAATTAATCCTTTTATTCCAATTAAGAAAGCACAGCATTATTGCTAATTCTATAGTTAATTTTCTTGTGACTAATTTATACTATTTTATTCACATTCATTAATGAATAATAGTAGAAATGTCGACTAATTATTGTGGAGAAAGGTAAATCGAATAACATTGTTGAGAAAGAAACCTCAAGTAACATATTACAGATAAAGAAATTCTTACCCATTTGTGCCTGGATATTTTTGCGACTTTCTTCGATTTTTACTGATAACAGAAATAATAGATAAATTTCTGACATTAAATTCTTGAACAAGGGATGATTTCTTTTAAAATCGTTATGCATAAAAATCGAAATATCAACATCCTACTTGGTCATGTTAAAATATTTTTGTAGAGTTGAGGCTCGATGCTCATGAATAAAGGCTAGGAAAAATAAATAACGTTTTCGACTAACAGCGAAAATGCCGTCCCAAAAAAGGGACGCTAGGCATAAATGGGTTTTAAGTACGTGATAACAACATATACTACTACAAAAAACATTCACCCGCCCTATGAATCTCTGGCATCCCATCAATCACGTGAGACTTATAGCCAATATTTACTAAACAGTTTACAGTGAAAAGGAGATAAAAAATTTAATTTCAGAGGAATAACTTAAAATAATAATATATAAATATTACACTTTTCAAAGAACGTTGATGGAAATGTTATTTAAATCGATCACTAGTGCATGTTGAAAATATAACAGGAATATAGTGTTGACTCTAGATTAATTTGGCAGGGCGCAGCGCCCGGCGGCCTTTTTGTTATCTTTTTAGCGCCCGGCGGCCCTTTTGTCGTCTTTTTAGCGCCGGGCGGCCCTATTTCTCTTCTTTATGCGCCCTCCTGCTTTTACATTTTTATTATTATTAGTAAACAACCAGCACTTTTTATTTCCTACATACCATTTGCGGCCCATCACGCTAATACGTTAATTAAAACGGTTTTACGATTGAGTACAATAATCCCATCATAAAAATAGGTTCGATTGAAAACGGCCCTTTCACAAAAACCGTCTATGAAATCCGATCTTACCCACAAATGTAATTTATTAAAATGCTTTTTACAAATATTCTACTCTTTCAGATCGAAATACTGCTACTGCCCTTTTCTTTGTTTTCATTTGCGCGAACCGAACAGCCGAGTAACCCGAAAAGTCCCCTCTTGTATGTTTTGTTTTTGCTGACTCAAGTGAGAAGAAGCCCGATCGGCATTTCACTTAGGAGTTGTGGGAAGAAAATACGGTTGGGAAATTCAAAATTTTTTCAAGTTATCTAAAAATTTCTGATTCCATCTGTCAATCCTCAAATATCGGTGGCTACGTTTGATAAATATGTTGTTGCGAATTATCAAACAATCATTAAACCAGAGTTCGTCGCCAGCTGTATATAATTATTGCTCTTCTCGATGTCTTTAATAGTTTTGCAACACCAGCAAGTCCCCCCCTAAACGATTTGCTCTTTTTAATCGGCTTTCTTAGTACATATTATTCGTAATGTATAACAGTTATTTACTAATCATATATAATTACAGATGATACAGAAAGAATGCCTTAGCAAAACGACGTTTTGCGAAGCGATTCGAAAATTCCGCGGGATTTGCATGTTTGTTATGGCATGCCTAGACAAGGGATATCTTCTAAGAGGGGTGCCTTGGTTGGGTGACTTTTTAAGGAGTTCTAATGTGTATTGACGCGTACATCTGGATGAAACCGACCAAAACTCCAGACCGACAGTCGCGCGGGCGGGGCCCGCCGAACGTGGGAACTTCAACACTACAGCCGTGTACCATGTTCAATGGCTTTATCTACTCAATTCCATCTGAAAATCGAGGGATTTGCGACGTTTTGCGAATACAGCAATTGAAACACATTATGATTTTGCCAAAATCAGAGCATAATAATGATCTTTTGCTTTAGCAATGTAGCGCTAGGGTTATTGGCGCCCTGTGCGGTCCTTCAGTTTGCCGCCCCATTCTTTCTAAGTTTCAGCATTCTGTCCCCATTTCGGTCCTTTAGTTTTCCACTTTATTATTTCTAAGTGTCCTGCCGGCCACCATGTTTGTTAAATTGCCGCCGGGGCGGATCCCCCCCCCCTCTTATTACGCCACAGTTTTAATTACATAAAAATGGAGTAAATGCAGAATTTAGTAAATCAGACTATTGACAAGATTTGGTATTCTAAATATTCATATTATACACCTTCTGATTTTAAAATTCTCAACATTTTAATGAATGAAGAAAGAAAAAAAAAATAATAATAAAGGCAAAAGAAAGCTAGTTCTGGAAAAGGATGTCTTCAGAAAACAAATTGTCATAAGTTAACAGCTAGGTTATTCATAAAACAAACTGTCATCAATTTAAGCTTATTTTCAGTTGAAAAAAAAAAAAGAAAAAGAATTCTGGAAGGTTTATTAATAGATAATTTGTTTAAGTACTTTTGGCACCAGGATGTTGATTATTTTAATTATATTAAGCTGATTAAAAACATTTGATAGTTAAAATAAATATTGATTATTACTTTTTATATTTTAAAAAGATTAAAGCAAGGTTTAAGAAAGAAAATTTAGTGTTTTTAAAGAGACCCTTTTTAAGTATGTTACAAGAAATTAAAAATAAAGCTTTATGAAAAATAAATTATTGAAAATATTTTAAACTTTATTTCATACATACCTGTGAGTTAAAAAAAATATTAATTTTATACCTGCTAAAAAACTTACATGTAGTAATTATTTTTATTTATTTTAAAGAAATAGTACTTTTTAAAAAACTTATATTCACTTTTCATGAATGAGCAAGCATTAAATTAGAAGTGAAAGAGGAATAACAAATATATTTCAGCAATTTGATTTGATATGGTGTTGTACATTCCAACCATAGGATGTATTACAAAATTTGCATGACTATGTCATTTTTTCCAGCAATCTTCTGTGTTCTGAATTAAATTTCCCCAATTTCTGTAGTTATCAATTAATGGATGAGTTAAATTGTTTGATGCAATTTTAATAATGTCTAATAGTAATAAGGGTAACTTTGAAAATCTTTACTTGGTACTCATTCAATAATTATTGCAAACAAAAGAATTTAAATTTATTTATAAAAAGAATTTCTGGTTTATATAATTAAATTTTATACATCCTGCATTGCAGAAATTTTATTATTTTTATTACATGCTAAACGCATCTACCCTAATCCACTTACACTGACAGTCCTTTTCTGTTTAAAAGTTTGTACCAATATAGGTGAAATGTCATATATGAATGAGATCCAGTAATTGTAGTCCAGTAGTGATAGTGTGATAAAATGGAGGAACAAAAATTAACAGTCCCTCTGCCTTCCCCTACTGCCTAACAAATCATGTCTGGCTAAAAATTTCTGAAATCTTCTTCAATAAATGTACTATTCTTATAAATAATAATAAACATGTATGTCACATAATTTTGAGAAAAAAAATTAAGGAGAAAATTCAACATTACTTATATTAAAACTTCTTTATGCTAGAAGTTTTTTTTTAAATCAAGACTTCTAGTTATGTTGATTTAATTCACATATTTATGTCATGTTTAGACCAAAATATTATCAACAAATTATTTTTCCTATTTCGCTTACACTTACTTCTACTGGATATTTTCTCCAAAAGAAGGGGGGGGGGGACTAAGACAAATTGGAAAAAATCTTACTGTGCATTGTAAGTCAGAACACATATTACAACTCTACATGTTAAAGTTTTGGGGATCAGATCGTTTCAAACCAGTTTCTATATGTTATGTACCTGTACATTCTCGTGGAACTCCAAAGTGCCCTTTTTGAGAACAGGGTGCCCCTTTTGAAAATTTCCCCTCCCCCGGCGGCCCTTTTTTTCTAGAGTCAGCACTAGAATAAATTGCATGATTATGTTTTTAAAACTTAAAGAATGGAGATTCAATCACATAATATTTTCTGTGTCACCGTGGAGAAATATTCATATGCATTTCAGCCTGGTTAATATTGTTTCAGTAAAGTAAAGTCTCTCTATAGCGAATTTGATTTTTAAGTCTACCGAATAAAGTATAGATAAGATTAACCAATAAAGTATTTCGATGCAACACTTATTAGTTGGAGCATTATTCAAATGCAGCTGTTTTCATTCTCATATAATTGTTAACCTAAATTCAACCGCTTAACCCTGTTATTATTAGGTTATCTGAACCAATTGTGCACTTCCAAATTAAACATTTAAATAAATTTGTTTGTTTGCGTGATTTGGCAACGCTACGCTAGGGCGATTTGCCAAGGATGGGGGGGCGCCTTGGTAGGAGAACTTTCTAAGGTGGTCTAATGCGTATTCGCGTTACATATAGAGAAAACCAACCAAAACTCCAGACTGTTAGATCGGCAGCCGAGCGACGGGACCCGAAACTGGGACCTTCACACTTCGGCTGTCTACAATTTTCAGTAACATAACCACTGTGCCATGGTGAGGCCAATAGCACAAACAAATATACTTTTAAAGAAATTCGAAAAGGCACATGATATGCATCATAAAAACATAAGCATTTAAAAACATACGGAAAAAATCAATTTTGAATAAAAATGTAGAAAATAATAATAATTATAATCTTACCTTAAAAATACTTTTGTAGCAAGCCAACACAAAAGTCAAATTAAAAATCACCGTGTTGAAGGAGCACACACGGAATTCACAAATTCAGAATGTTCCACATCGCCAAAACACAGTATCGTAGTAACACCAAATGACACAAAAAAATTAAGACGACACGCGATACAAATTTGGTTAACATCAACCCAAGCACCAAAAAATTTTCTTGAATGGACAGACCAAACCACGAGGTGGACCTTGCATGTCAACACACACACAGTCACAGCGCCACCTGGAGTGGTCATCCAGGTACCATCCTATCGGTCGGTGGGGAAAATGTATCCGTAAAATATTACTCACCCTTTGCACTCCCCCCAATTGACAGCTGAACTTGTCAATCAAAGCACAGCTTTCTCAAAAGGTGGGGAAACGTTATCTTCCGGGAATCTGAAAAACCCATTGATATATATGCAATTGATATTAGCATATATATCAAAGGAAAAACCTGCCGACTGACTCTTCTTTCCCTGGTAGAAAAATATTATATACAGTCGAACCTCGATTTAACGTACTTTGATTTAACGAATTCTCCGATTTAACGAATATATAGCAATTAATAAATGTGTATAATTATTATCAATATCATTACTGTTAAAATTATTTCTACAGTTTTTCTCCTTTTCCACAACCTCAACTAAGTACTTCTTAGCTACTGCAGCTAGTACTACGTAAAACATAGGCTAGCTATACTAGTGTTATATTTATTTTATTATTTATTCATTTAATTATTACCATTTTTATTCTTTTTATTTATTCATTTAATTATTACTTTTTATTTATTCCTTTCCTTTCCATACTTATTAGTATTATTAATATATCATTTTTTTCACACTCCATGGCATTACTTGTCTACTGATTGCATTAAGCCTTCTCTGATGGCAACATGCACTAATACTGCCTCCATTACTGAGCTTTGATCTTCTTGTCGGTCCACTTCCTCGTTGTTTATTTCTAATAGCTACGGTCGCGCCCCCAAGTTACAAAAGGACCCTAATTTTGGTCAGGTAACTTGCAGAAACCTAGCTATTATTGTTTTTTTCGATTAAATTGAAATGTGTGTGCGGTGGCGCCTGATGATAGAGCACACCATTTCAATATTAATTCCATTTTCCGTCTATTTGTGGTTACATGTGATTAGGCTTAAAAAGCCCACCAGTTCTAATTTGGCGCTTTATGTCCAATTTATCCACTCTTTCATTGCTTTAAAAGGCTATATTTAAACACTTATCCGGTATAAGCTCGTTAATTGGCACCATGTGCTATCTACTTTTTTATTTTTTTATATTTTTTTCACTTTATCAATGGATTATCTTGGGATTTCACTTTACGTAAGTAAGCTATTATATATATATATATATGTATGTATATATATATATATATATATATATATATATATATATATATATATATATATATATATATATATATATATATATATATTTATTTATATTTGTCCCAACAAAAAGGGCGCTAAAATGCTCTGATTTAGCGAATTTTTAGCTTTGATTTAACGAACAACAATCGCTGAAATAAAACTCCCACACAAAACTAAAACTTTGAATTTTTCGCACGCAAAATTTTGAATCTTTCACACCCTAATCCAAATGTGTAATACAATAATTTTTTTCTCATTTCTCCAAACGAAGCAAGAGCCTACGAAGACAGCGATACAGAAACATTCATTTGCTCTTAACCCGTGGATAGCTATGATCAAATGCCTATATGGGAAGATTTTCCTAAAAATGAAAATTTTACAGGATATGTGTCTTGCGATGTTCAGCTAAGTATACTTGCGATAGTGAACAGAAAGAGAATGAAGATTCTGAAAGCAGCGAAAAGATGAAGAAACGGAAATTGAATTGAAAAAGGTGACATTCCAAGAAGCAGTTTGCAGCTTTAACGCTTTATTTTATTTTATTAGCACCACAGTGCTATTAATTTCAACCTTGCTTTTTGTGTAGACACGATTTTGGTACAATTTGCGAGTCGAGTCACTTTTCAAATGTGTTTGCCAGATAATGTGGAGGGGGGGGGGTCGTTAATAAAATGTTGAAAGTCGCACAAGGTTTGCAATTTTTGATAAATGATCGCTAAACTGGGTGCCAAAACGCGACAATTTATTATAAATATATTTTGAGTATATAGTTAGAAAACGCCGGGCGAATATTGTAAAATAGTTTTAGTAGGCGATTTAAATATAGATTTTAATTCCGAAGAAGTGTTTTATAGAACAGTGAAGACAAATACGGCACACATCATAGATTCTGATACACTTTCCAAATGGTATTTATAAAGGTGAAGTGTAGTTTGATTATGCCTGGCGAAAATTGTTAAACAGTTTTGGTAGGCGATTTTAATATAGATTTCTATTCCGAAGAAATGTTTTATGGAACAAATAAGTAAAACACGATATACTAATGGATTATGATGCTCATTCCAAACAGTCTTTAAAATGTCTACGAGATATAGTTGGAATATGCCTATAGTTCGAATATGCCTGGTGAAGATTTTAAACAGCATCAGTAGGCGATTTTAAGATAGATTTGGATTCCAAAGATGTGCTTTATGGTTCAAGAAAGAGTCGATTCCTAATTTAACGCCCCTACTTTTGCTAACCTAAAAATTCCCCGCACTTTGGCGAGCTTTAAAGTCATGGGTCTCTAGGAGTTATGCACAAGTTTCAACGCTCCCTAATCAACTACATGAAAACTAAAGTGAACAAATTAGTGATAAACGCATTAGTTAAGGAATTTGAAGACACGTAATTATTAAAACTACATTAATTGAAAACCCAAAATAAGTAAAAATGTAACGGAATGCTGTACTTACAGGCTGTTCCAAATCGCCATTTTAATTCTAAATTACGATTGCCACATAAATACAAAAAATCGTCATGGTTACTGTGTATGCAGGGGACGCGCTGTCGATCGCCAACGTCGCACATTGCGATAGTAAAATTAGCTTGGCAAAAGAAAATACGATTTGGCAAAAATATTGGCAATTGCATTTCTTAATGATGTCCGGCAAAATCTAATTTGGCGAATGGATTGGCGAAACTTTAAAAAAAGCCAGCGGGACCCCTGTGTGTATGTTTAATGATCACCACCTTGGCGAGAGTTGGGGCGTTAAAGTAGAAATCAACCCAAGAGAGACAAACACGGCACACTCATGGATTATGATGCACATTCGAAACAATAGTTAAAACGGTGAAGTACAGTTGTAATATACTTGGCGAAGATTGTAAAATATAGTTTTAGTAGGCGATTTTAAAATAGATTTCGATTCCAAAGATGGGTTTTATAAAACAAGGAAGAAAAATACTGCTCACTCATGAATAATGATACACTTTCCAACCTTATGGAATAAGGAAGAAAATAGGGACGACGCATAAATTATGATACGCTTTTAATATATAGCACTTTGGTGCGTATTTAAAATCTGAAAGGGTTTCAGATTTTCTTCATTTTTTTATTTTTTCTGACGAGATTGATGATGTTGTTCTTACGTAGTTAGAAAATAGAGACAAAGAACTTTGGAAATTCGAAACAAAGTACTATCAAGGATTTCTTTCTAAAGTGCCAATTAGTATGTGTGTACTGTATTAAATTTTAAGAGCAAGTGATATTAAAGAATTTAGATAATTTTAAAGTTGATCGCCTAACGTATAACTTATAATTTTTAAGCTCGTAGTAAACAATAATCATTCTTTTTTTCATATCTATATCTAAGGATATTTTGCATTGATATTTCTATACCATATTCTTCACAAAAATTTATATTCGATTTAACGAATTGCTTCGATTTAACGAACGGATTTGTGGGTCCCGATCAATTCGTTAAATCGAGGTTTGACTGTACATCTAAATTACTGAAGTCATACAGTTAGGCCCGGACTGGCTCCTTTAGAGGGAGGGGGGAGCGCTCAGTTAGATATTGAAAAGGGGCCCCTTACTGGGGAATTAAGAAGAAATAGAATATTAGAATATGAAATATTTGAAAATTAGGATTACGTGCCTAAAAATCACATGCAACTTTAAAGCTGTTGACATAGACGTAACTTCTCTGGGCAAAAGGGGGCAATTGCCCCCCTGAAAAATCAAGAAAATTCAGATATAACCTATTTGAAAATGATATTTTCTACAATAGGAAACATTTTGGCCTCCCAGAGTTACATCTTGTCACCCCACCCCCTATATTTTACGCCAATTACTGTTGAGGTTCCAGATTCTTCCGGGGGGGGGGAGGAGCCCGGACCGCGGGGTCCTCCGCAGTGCGACTGTGTAAAAGCGTAGTATTTGTCGGAAATAAATAATCAAATTACTCTTTCGCAGGGTGTTTCAAAAGGTTTTCTACGAATTTAACATGCTGGTCTGTCATAACATGATCAACAAGATTTACATAGGAACTTGCGTTCGAAAATGCAATCCGTGACCGCTAGAGGGCGATGATCGCAGGCGGGGAGGAGGAGAAAAGAAAGGATATCGACTGTGTTAATACGATTTTTATCAAAGAACACGATTACATCGCAGCAGATGTTCAAAATTTTTTTCCATTCGTCATAATGAACGTTTCACAACGTATGTGCATGGATTCACGGACCCGCTCAAACCTGCCAGGTGTATAACAAACACGTGACGCCACTTCCGCGATCCTGGCGATTAGATCCGTGTCCGATGTTACGGGCGTCTCCTACACCCTGGGCTTGATGATCCCCAATCCCCACAGGTAGGAATCCAGGGGAGTTAGGTCGGGGATCGCAGTGGCCATGTGACTGGTCCGCCCCTGCCAATCCACCGATTAGGATATGTCATATCGCGATATTCTCGCACAGGACTGCTAAAGTGAGCAGGCGCTCCATCGTGCTGAAACCAGACACGTTTCGTCGTGTAGTGGCTTGGAACGCCACCCATCCTATCCGGTAAGACTCTTTCCAAAAAAATGCGATAGGTATTCCCGTCGAGGTGTTCAGGTAGTACGTAAGGGCCAATTTGCATGTCACCGATAATACCAGCCCGAACGTTTTACGTGCCTTGTTGGCGTGCCTGGGCACGTGCACACCTTGGGTTTCCATGCGCCCGTGCGTGCATGCAGTGAAGATTCAGGACAAAATCCTGTGTAAAACAGGATTCATCGGAAAGCAAAATCCACGATGGAAAATCTGGCTGTGCGACCCTTTGTTGCAAATACTAGCGTACGAATGCAACGCGATGGGGGATAATCGTCGACGCGCAATGCCCGTATTCTTTGGAAGTGGTAGTGGTACGTCCTCTTGCAGTATGCGCGTAATCCTGGAACAATGTACAGTAGAACTCCAAATATCCGAACTCCGACTATCCGAATCGCTGATTATCCTAATCGCGTTCAGAATTTCAGAGAAAAGAAATTAAGACGGAAACGCACTGCGATTCGCAAAATAATGATTCTGTCTACCCTCGCTATAATCCTTTCCTCCGCGAAGCTAGTGTAGAAGCAATGCGAGCAATAACGTTCACTTACAGTACAGTACGTACATGTTGTACTAATGCTTAGCACTTAACATGTAAACGTTTTCATTTAATTAATTAAAAGCTCTTTTTCTTTAAAAATAGTTTTTTTTTCCATTTTCAACATGCATACACGCAGTAATCAATTAAAGTACATACCAGAACCTTTTTTTCGCAAAAATCTAATTATCCGAATTTTTGATTATCCGAATAGGGTCCGGTTCCAATTGATTTGGATAATTGGAGTTCTACTGTACACCCAAAACGCGTTTGCTTGTTCGGAGACGTGTTTGCAAGTTCCTGTCAAATTTTCGTAGCACGGTTTCCTCTCCGAAAGGCGTGCGTGTAGTGCGTAATTGTAAAGCTCCTGCTTTACGAAAACGACAGAAAAAGCAGAATTCTTGTCCACTACAACTGTCCGAAGGTGTCGTGGCTATTTTATTAAGGGGGCACCCAGAGGGCGGCTAGCGTTATATCCTAATTGAATCAGTACCTCGAAAATTTACTGCTAGCATCGCCGCGACCATTCTTACTTCCTATTGGTCACCCTCTACACTGTTCAAAATATATTTGTAAATTAACGGAAAAACGAATGCAAGCAAAGTTACCAGAAAATGTCAGTTCTGTTTATTATTTTTCCGTTTTCTGGACGGTAACTTTCCGTTTGACATACGGCCGTATTCACAAAACACTTGACACGCGGATTGATCCTGAAACGCGTGTTACTTAACGATGACTTTCACAATCGAGTTTCGTTTAATCCGCGCGTCAATTGTTTGGTGAATACGGCCGTAAAACTGCGAAATGGTTCCGATTGCTCAACCTACGAAGTGAAGAGACAGCCGCACTAATCACTAGACGATACTCGACTGCTTCCGGTCTGACCAAAATGTGAGGTGAAGGTTATTTTAGTTTTCTTGCTGTGGACTTGGGGAGAGGAATTCTCTCTTTTGAGGATTTACAATTTCAAATTCGTGACAAAGTGTTGGGCAGTTACTATTAACACAGTCAAATTATTGAATTGGCAAAGTATCAATTTCAATTTACGCAAATGTATGCAAATAGTAAAAGCATTTTAGCTATTTGACATATTGCGTTAGATTTCTTTACAGATATGTTGACAAACACTGAAAAATTGGAAAAGAAATACATTGGCTGCTAAAAATATGAAAAAAATACACTTTGATTTGTGTTCTGAGTTTGAAATAATAATACAGTGACCTCTCACTTCTACGACAAAAAAAAAGTCGTAACTGAGAGAGTCGTATAAGTGACAGACCGTCATATTCACAAGTTTAGACTTGTTTATACGTTTAAGTCGAGCGATGGCAACGCTGCCCTTTTTTTTTCAGCATTGGAAAAGGGTTGCGCCTCAAAGAGTTAATATAGGTAAAAAAAAGTGACGATAGCTGGCTGTGCCGCACAGCCAGCTGCGTCAAAAAAGGGTCTCTAGATCTGTGGCACGGGATGAACGTTTCGATCGTCCGCCATCTTGCTGGTAGTTAAGTCGAGCGATATCAACGGCTGCCCTTTTTTCAGCATTGGGCACTCTATCCAGCTGTTCTCGCATTCTTCCATTTTTCGGCTGATGTCAGTGCTGTTAAAAATAATCGGGACCATTTTTTTACGGGAAATGACGTTCTAAAAAGTAAAGGATTCTCGTGGAGCTATGTCACCCGCAACTATTTTTATAGAAATCAAATCTTTTCTTAGTGACTGGCAACAGTCAAAACGGCAGAGTTTGGTGTTCCCAGAGCGGGAGCATTGCGCGTTAAAGGGCTAAATAACCATGAGACCACATTCATAAATGCATAGGACTCGTTAGAATATAATTTCCGTTTCTATTATTATTATTATTACATTGACCTCTCACTTATGCGACTCTTTCGGTCTTACGCCAAATTCACTTGGTCCCGTTCACGCCTTATGGGAAATAATGTTAAACTTCTCTCAGTTATACGACTCTTCTCTGACTTATACGAAGTTTTAAACAGTTCAAGCGATTATACATTTCACACCCAAGAATTCATTTTACAACAATATTTCAAGTACAAATCACATACACGTTTTTTTTACCTTTATCTTATAGCGTCACATTTTCACTACCGTAAAAATGTGTAATCTAATCAATAATGAATAACATTTCTCATTCTCATCTCACGAGGGTGGAGCGATGTCACCCTCAACTATTTTTATAGAAATCCAATCTATTCTTCGTGACTGGCAACAGTCAAAACGTCAGAGTTTGGTGTTCCCAGAGCGGGAACACTGCGCGTTAAAGGGTTAAAAAAAACTATTTAAAATATTAAGAAATCTGTTAATAAAATTTGCAAAATATATTAAAAAATGATGCATAAAATATTTAAAATTTTCACAGTATACAAAGTCATGTTTACTTATCGCAATGTTAATTTTAAAGGTTTACAGATCAGATTTTTCCTGAAAATGAAGTAACTATTAATTTATCTCTAGTCGACGAAAAGAGAAAAGTCTGTTTCTCTCTATCTCTAAGTCTTTTAAAGCTTCTAAGCTATTTGAGGAGTGTAATCATTTTAATTAGACATACAACCACTCTCCCGCCATAGATTTCATCATTAATAAAGCAGAAACTTAGATGAGAAATGTTATTCATCATTGATTAGATTACACATTTTTACGGTAGTGAAAATGTGACGCTATAAGATAAAGGTAAAAAAAACGTGTATGTGATTTGTACTTGAAATATTGTAAAATGAATTCTTGGGTGTGAGATGTATAATCGCTTGAACTGTTTACAACTTCGTATAAGTCAGAGAAGAGTCGTATAACTGAGAGAAGTTTAACATTATTTCTCATAAGGCGTGAACGGGACCAAGTGAATTTGGCGTAAGACCGAAAGAGTCGCATAAGTGAGAGGTCAATGTAATAATAATAATAATAGAAACGGAAATTATATTCTAACCAGTCCTATGCATTTATGAATGTGGTCTGATTGTTATTTAACCCTTTAACGCGCAATGCTCCCCCTTTGGGAACACCAAACTCTGCCGTTTTGACTGTTGCCAGTCACGAAGAAAAGATTTGATTTCTATAAAAATAGTTGCGGGTGACATAGCTCTACGAGAATCCTTTACTTTTTAGCGCGTCATTTCCTGTAAAAAAATGGTCACGATTATTTTAAACAGCACTGACATCTGCTGAAAATGGAAGAATGCGAGAGCAGCTGGATAGATTGCCCCATGCTGAAAAAAGGGCAGCCGTTGCCATCGCTCGACTTAACTACCAGCAAGATGGCGGAAGATAGAAACGTTCATCGCGTGCCATAGATCTAGAGACCCTTTTTTTGACAACAGCTGGCTGTGCTCGCGCACAGCCAGCTGTCAAAGCCAGCACCTCAAAGGGTTAATATAGGTAAAAAAAGTGACGATAGCTGGCTGTGCCGCACAGCCAGCTGCGTCAAAAAAGGGTCTCTAGATCTGCGGCACGCGATGAACGTTTCGATCGTCCGCCCTCTTGCTGGTAGTTAAGTCGAGCGATGGCAACGGCTGCCCTTTTTTCAGCATTGGGAAAGCGTTTTGCCTCAAAGGGTTAATCATCTATATATACAATTGTGTCTGCACAAAGGTATATTCGAAGCTTGCATGCAATAAGCCGAAAACGTCATTTAGGAGTTTTTAGAAAACATGACCTCATAAAAAGTTAAAAACTGTCAGCTGAGATGAGGAAAGGAAGATAAAAATATATGCTTATTTTTAGTTCACTAATATGAGATATGCAGCCGCTTATTAGCATTTATAAGTGGACCTTTAGAAAATCTACGTAACTGTTGAAATACTATCTGTATGATAATGGTCCTGATGCCTCAAAAATAATCGAAATTGCGAAACAACTTCCATTTTCCGTTATCAGATTTCCTTGTGTTTTTAATATAGGGTTGCGCTCCTCCATAGAGGTTCTATGTAAAGAAAAAAAATCTTTTTTTTTTCGTTTTTTATTTTTTTCAGGACGTTTTTTTTTTCAGGAACGTTTTTTTTTTTTTTTTTTTTTTTTTTTTTTCAGGATAAACAAATATAAACAAAAGCTCGGCTGTTCGAGCCTCGTCAGGAGAAGACCCCCCCCCCCCCTGAACTCCCCTAATATTTTAGTTTCGTTATTGCCATATTAAAACGGTATTAATGGACTATGCCATTTTACCTCGCATCTTTCGTGTATTTTGCCTGGTAACCCTATGTTGAAATTTTAGGATTGCAACCTATTTATAGAAAAATACAGGGATGCATATTCTACAGCTTACGAAATATTGTAACAATAGATTGAAGCTGTTGTGAACTAATAGTTTTTAAATATGTGTAAAAAATACATGAGATGCCTATTCTACAGCTTACGAAATATTGTAACAATAGATTGAAGCTGTTGTGAACTAATAGTTTTTAAATATGTGTAAAAAATACATGAGATGCCTATTCTACAGCTTACGAAATATTGTAACAATAGATTGAAGCTGTTGTGAACTAATAGTTTTTAAATATGTGTAAAAAATACATGAGATGCCTATTCTACAGCTTACGAAATATTGTAACAATAGATTGAAGCTGTTGTGAACTAATAGTATTTAAATATGTAAAAAATACATGTGATGCATATTCTACAGTTTACGAAATATTGTAACAATAGATCAAAGCTGTTGTGAACTAAAAATATATGTAAAATTTTGTCGCATACTTTTATGTCGCTTTTTTGGGGGCACATTTTTCGGACAATTTTCAGTAAAGGGGGTGTGAGATAAAATGACATAGTCTAAAAAAATACAATATGCCAGGCTTCGTCATGTTTTTCGTTATTTCTTCTAAATTTAGTTTTATGTTCCTTCGTGACAGTGACTTAGGGCTTTATCTGGGTGTTTAACACTTAATTATGTATTTATGAGCGCAGGGGACGTATTAGAGCTGCGGTTATAACAGAGTTCATGCTTTTTTGTGATGTAACTCACTTTTTAGAGAATTTTCTTATATAGAGAGGGTGTCCCAAAAAGGTGGTTACGGGAATTAATTTTTTTAATTCAGCTGTGGGCTGTGTAAATTGAAAAAAAATGTTCAAAAAGAGATAGGTTGGAGATAAGACTCCTTTAAGAAAAAATTCTTCTTGTTCATTTACAAAAAGTTACAATTTTTAAATTTGTATACGACCCCCGTATAAGAACATTCCCAATTAATAAAATGTGCCCTATACACTCATGAGGTTATGTACGAAATTTGAGCCTTTCATCATACAACGTCGCAGATGAGATATCTTTAAAGAACGAGGATCGGGGATTATACAACATTTTGATTGTTAAACGTTTATTGCAAGAGTGGAAAAAAATAAAAGATTTTTTTTTTTCGTAATTTCTGTACGACCCCTGAAATGCGATCGTTCCACGTAATTTTTCCCCTCCGAGAGCCATGCAAAAGTGGCTTAAATTAGCGTCACATTTATTTTCATATCGCTGACACGTTTTAACCCTTTGAGGCGCAACCCTTTCTCAATGCTGAAAAAAGGGCAACCGTTGCCATCGCTCGACTTAACTACCAGCAAGATGGCGGACGATCGAAACGTTCATCGCATGCCACAGATCAAGAGACCCTTTTTCGCATAGCCAGCTGCGTCAAAAAAAGGGTCTCCAGATCTGTGGCACGCGATGAACGTTCGATCGTCCGCCATCTTGCTGGTAGTTAAGTCGAGCGATGGCAACGGCTGCCCTTTTTTCAGCATTGGGCAATCTATGCAGCTGTTCTCGAATTCTTCCATTTTTCAGCAGACGTCAGTGCTGTTAAAAATAATAGTGACCATTTTTTTACGGGAAATAACGTGCTAAAAAGTAAAGGATTCTCGTGGAGCTATGCGACCCGCAACTATTTTTATAGAAATCAAATCTATTCTTCGTGACTGGCAACAATCAAAACGTCAGAGTTGGGTGCTCCCAGAGCGGGATCACTGCGCGTTAAAGGGTTAAAAGGTACAAAACTGATAGCGCAATTTTCTGCGATGCTTTCCCAACACTGATATTTCGTGAAAAAAATTCTCATTTGAATATAAATATTGTGATTTTCGGAAAATCAATACTTTTCTTATAAATCCAAGAAATTTTCGTTAACAGTTCAGTACGTTTTAAAAAAAAAAAAAAAATATTAACCGGCGTATAAAGACTAAGTTTTATCCGCTGCATTCCGATGCAATTCTCAACCGTTCTGGTGTTCCTTACCCCCTTTAAAACTGTCGGTCTATTAATAGATTACCCTGTATACACAGACGTAGAAAAAACCCTGATTTAAAGTTTTGGCCGATTACACAAAGAGCAACTGATTTTGTATGTCTGTTTGTGAACATGTATTTCGGATTTGTGTGCTTGGCCCGAAATTTGCTTATAAATCCACGTCAGAAGGACAACACAAGGGGGGTGCCCCCCATGGGGGTCTTTCTAAGGGGTCCTAACCCGCATTTACGCTAGTTTCGGAGGAAGCCACGGAAAACTCCGAACGGAGGAAACCACGGAAACTTAGGTCGACAGCCGCGCGATGGGACCCGAAAAAACTGACCTTCACACTTCAGCCAGTGACATAACCACTGTGCCATGGTACGGCTGATTTCATTTTGTATAACAGACACCTGTACAGTAGAATTTACTGTTGCCACTTGTTAGTTGCTAAACTCAAGTCAAACAAAAAGTGTAGTAATTTCTGGAGTTATCATATTCGGAAAATATAAATACGTAAATATGAAGCAGAAAGATCAAGTTCAATGTCATAATATACACTAGTTCAATGTCATAATATACAGAAGTTCAATGTCATAATATACACAAGTTCAATGTCATAAATATACAGTTCAATGATCTAGAATTAATAAAAATATACTTCTAAGAATTTTCTAGGAACACTTGTTTATAGTAATTATGCTGAACAATCCAAAAAATTCTATTACTAATACTAACAGTTGATAATTACAGAACTCCACTCTTATAAAGTACTTTTAAATTTACTTTCTTAAATATTTCATTCAGAGTTCAATGTTCTGAAACGAATGTAGTAGAAGGAATCGTGTGTTACTTTGCAGATTATTATGTGGCAGGAAAAAAATGAAAGAAAATGAAAAATGCGTTGTTCATCGAAATAAACTTAGGATGGCAAAACACATTAAGAAAAATTAATTTCCTGTTTGCCGCGAGCGTTCTTCAATACGAACAATGGAAAGAATAGTAAATATTAGTAACTATTATTTCTTTTTAACTAAAAGCACTGCAGCGAATTTTTTCGCTTCTAATTTCTGAGTGATAAATAAACTATTTAAATGCAATAAATAATTATATTTCTCTCTGGGAAAATTGGCTTTCTTTGCTAATTTGCCAGATTTCTTTCCAAAACGCATTGTACATTTAAAAAAAAAATCTAATTCATAAAAAAAAAAAGAAAAATGGAAAGGAATGCAAGAACAGCCATTTTATTTTTTTTGCATTACGTGTTTTTAATTTTCTGCACTTCGTTCTTTTCTAAATTGTGCTGAATATATTTTGTCCAACACCAGAAGCTGAAACGGTCTCGATATGAGGGGATTAAGTTGATCTTCATCAGGGGTGAAAGTTAACCCTTTAACGCGCAGTGTTCCCGCTCTGGGAACACCAAACTCTGACGTTTGGACTGTTGCCAGTCACGAAGAATAGATCTGATTTCTATAAAATAGTTGCGAGTGACATAGCTCCACGAGAATCCTTTACTTTTTAGCACGTCATTTCCCGTGAAAAAATGGTCGCGATTATTTTTAACAGCACTGACATCTGCTGAAAAATGGAAGAATGCAAGAACAGCTGGATAGATTGCCTAACGCTGAAAAAAGGGCAGCGGTTGCCCGTTGCCATCGCTCGAGTTAACTACCAGCAAGAGAGCGGATGATCGAAACGTTCATCGCGTACCACAAATCTAGAGAACCTTTTTTGACGACAGCTGGCTGTGCGCACAGCCAGCTGTCGTCAAAAAAGGGTCCCTAGATCTGTGGCACGCGATGTACGTTTCAATCGTCCGCCATCTTGCTGGTAGTTAAGTTGAGCGATGGCAACTGGCAATCGCTGCCCTTGTTTCAGCATTGAGAAAGGGTTGCGCCTCAATGGGTTAAGTTGATCTTCATCAGGGGTGAAAGTTAAAAAGGGGATGGGGGTGGAAGTCGTTGTAATTATTGGGGGGAAAAAACATTTGCCAATATATTGTGATGTTTTTCGGTCACGGGATAAAGATATACAATTTTTTTTCAGCAAGAAAAAAATATCACCACCAGAAAGCGCATTATTAATAAATTACACACTCAGTTTTCAACCGAAATCGAATAATTATGAAATGCATATTCAGTTAATCAGTAGAAGGCGCATTATTATTCTCAGATTACAATCGAAATTATCATTAGACGGCGCATTATTAATAAATTGCGCAATTCAGTCAACAACCGATACCGATTAATGATTGATAAATTACACATTTAGATAATCAGCCGAAGGTGCATTATTAATAAATTACCCAGTTTACAACCGAAATTATCTTTAGAAGGAGCATTATTAATAAATACCACATTCAGCTAGCAACCGAAAACAGTTACCAGACAATTGTGAACTTTTGTTGATCATGGGATAAAGGCATTGGAACAACAAGGGCATAGAAATTTGTTTTTAAAAAATCCTAAACATCGCCACTAAAAGGTCCATTATTAATAAATTACACAGTGAGCCACTTTATAGAAGCAAGCACTGCTAAAATAAGATATTCGAAAATCTATTCATGTTTTATAGCAGTTTCTTATAAAGTACTAAAATTAGTTTCTCATAAAAGACGTTGAAAAGAAATTTGCAATTTTACAGCAGGTTTTCAAATGAATGCCCCCTTTTGGTGGTATTATTTAGACCTTTTTTTCTTCTTAAAGTAAATTTCCGTGCCTGTATTAAGTTAGTCACAAAACGATCATTTTAAAACACAGCAGTCTTTCTTGCGCCAAATTTGTCGATGTATTGTTCTTAAATCCGGCGAGATTTTAGTTTAGTGGTTAAAGTAATGCTGCAAGAGGGCTATCTGCCAAAGGGGGAATGCCTTGAGCGGTGAATCTCTACAGGTTTCAAATTCGTATTCACCCTACATCTGGAGAAAAACGCCCAAAACTCCAGACAGTTGGATCGACAGCCTCGGGGTAGGCCAGAACCCAAAAACCATCACACTCTGGATATATATTAGAGACAATATTGAAAAAAGTTGTATGTCATTATTAATTTAATTCTAGGACCTGTAAAAGAACTTTGAAAGTTGTTTCCACCTTTCAACATAAGAGCACTGTTATAAACGTTTATATACTTATGTGCTTGAAATGTATGAATGTCTTTAAACTGCAATAGACTGAAATGCATTGAAATTCTTTAGAGTGCTTCTGTAGAACTAACTATATATGATACAGACAGGATTTCCGATGGAGGAGCATTAGTTTGCGATCCTCAATAACATATGGGTTATTCTCATACAATATTAAATTTTATGTCAGCTAAAAAGTGTCAGTTAAGCTCTCAGTTAGTTCATAGATGTTTAAATTTTGTTTCAGCAATTCCTTGCAAGCGCTGCATTGGGCACTAGGTTAAACATAAAAAAGTAAAAAAAAAAAAAAAAAAAAAAAAAAAAAGTTAAGTTGTGAATGTCATTACCAAGGTGTCTCCCCAACTTCAGACTTTATTTTGTCTGTGCCGGCACAGCCGGCTGTCGTCAAAAACAGGATCTCTAGATCTGTGGCACGCGATGAACGTTTCGATCGTCCGCCATCTTGCTGGTAGTTAAGTCGAGCGATGGCAACGGCTGCCCTTTTTTCAGCATTGGGCAATTTATCCAGCTGTTCTCGCATTCTTCTATTTTTCAGCAGATGTCAGTGCTGTTAAAAATAATCGGGACAATTTTATTACGGGAAATGACGTTCTAAAAAGTAAAGGATTCTCGTGGAGCTAGGTCACCCGCAACTATTTTTATAGAAATCCAATCTATTCTTCGTGACTGGCAACAGTCAAAACGTCAGAGTTTGGTGTTCCCAGAGCGGGAACACTCCGCGTTAAAGGGTTAAAAGAAAAATAACTATTATCTAGGTAATTTCATCTCTCTATTTTCAATATATGTGGAGGTCTAGGCATTTTGGAGAAAAAAAAACTCGACAAATGCTTATTTAAGGTTTGTCCCACGCAGTGATGTGGGGTGGGTAAATACCCACTGGGTAGCTAAATATTTTTGGGGTATTTACCCAAGGCCTGGTAAATACCCAAAAACTGGGTATTTTCAACTTAGAATGGAATAACTGTTGAAAAAACACTCAAAATACTGGTGTTAAACGATAAAGTAATTAAAAAACTTTGTAAAAAACACACATAAGAAGTAAAAGGAAAAAGGATACGCGTTTCGTTCAAAAATTGTTTTGAACTTCTTCAGTCCAAGCCCTTCGACGTAAAGGCCCTTCTTTACGTCGAAGGGCTTGGACTGAAGAAGTTCAAAACAATTTTTGAACGAAACGCGTATCCTTTTTCCTTTTACTTCTTATGTGTGTTTTTTACAAAGTTTTTTAATTACTTTATGGAATAACTGTTCTTAACAACATTTATGATTAATACCAATTAGATTTCTATTATTGTTCCTTTTTTTTTAAAACAAAGTTTTAAATTTTAATTTGACTTTATTATGAGTATTTTTTTTTTATTATTAAGCTTTTGATTATTTGTCATAAACTACTTTATCAGTCATACCGCATTTTTTTCACTAACTTTAATAATGAAGGATGTTTTATGGTAGTCCTTAAATTGTTTTGTGCAAGTGACAGCTTTGGCAATATTTTTAATGTGTTATTGATTAATATACCTCATAGCTTATTTTAAGTTTACTATTATATCCCAGAGCTTATTTTATGTTTATTATTTTTTAAACTGTGATAGTTTATTATGATTTGTTATTGAAGGGGAGAGGGGGATTATATGCATCTTATGATTGATTTAATGATCACTAAAATAAAAATTACATGCAAATACTTACAAAACTAATAGTTATAAGTAATAGGTTTAAAAACATATTTTTACGGTAAATTTAAACTTTTATGAATATTTCAGATTGATGAACAAAATATTTATATTTAAAAAAATCATTAATACCAATTTTTTTATAATAAAATTTCCGTTTAACGAATTTTTCCGAATTACAAATTTGATTTTCGGTCTCCTGAGATTCAGATTTGTAATTCAGATTTTACTGTCTGTATATATTTAGTATAGTTGAATTTCTCTCCTGTTTTTCAAATTGTCAAATACACTGCTCCTTGTTATTATTCCTATATACAATTTTATTCCAACAGTTATATTTATAGGCTATATTTAATGAAGTATTTTATTCAACATGTATCATATAGCTTCTTTTCATAATTATATTTTTTTGAAGTTTTATGAAATTAAAAAGTTGTAAAGGGTTCCTAAGTTTCTCGTTTTTTCTTTCTTTTTTTTTTCTTTTTTCTTAATATATATGTGTGTGTGTGTGTGTGTGTGTGTGTGTGAATATCCTTACCCACCAATACAAGCTTTTTTAAACAATAGTGTTAATTCAAAAATAAATACCCAGGTAAATACCCATTTTGGGTATATACCCGGGTATTTACCCTTGAAAATAAATACCCGGGTATTTTACATCACTGGTCCCACGACGTAACTGTCATTACCAAGGTGTGTAATATTTTTTTCTATGAACGTCCACTAAACGGCGCTATCACAGTTATTGAACTGTTAAAAGGACAGGGCCAAATGTTTTTACAAGCAGGCTATGTCTGTTTTAGTTTAAGTGAACAAACAAATTTATAACGAGTGTATTTGTAAAGTGTCATTACCAAGTTCATTAATACTGAAATATGTAATTAATGAATTTAAATTGGATTTATTATTTATAAAGAGCTTTGAGACTATTTTCAAAGTGAAGATTGCATTAGCTTTTAATTGTTATAATTAGCTTTCTGAAAACATGAAAATGACTTTTAAGGGCAGAGTTCTAAAGTAAGGGATAGTTTAAGACTTTTTTTTTTAATGCATTATTATTCCTTAATTGATATTGAAAAATGATTTACTTAAAAATGAGTATTTTAATGAACTCCTTTTTTATAAATATATTTGAATTATAAACGAGTACATGACGTGCTTGAATATAAATAACAATTTGAACTGAAAAATTACGTCACTTGCACACTGGTAAATTATTTAATAAACGTGTATGTGGTGTTCGAAAATATTTCGCTGGAGTCAGAGGCGTAGCCAAGGGGGAAGGGGATAGGGGGGGGTCACAACCCCAAAAGAGAAATTTTTTGCCATACAAAATGTATATTCTTCAATCCCTTATCACACACACGTATGCATTTACGTGAGTTGCAGTAGTCGTAACCCCCCCCCCTATGAAAAATGTCTGGCTACGCCACTGGCTGGAGTAGTTATAAGAATAAATTAGTAGCATACTCTTTAAACTTACGTACTGTATCTTATTGCTTACTTATACACCGTGCGCAAGAATATTTCAAGAGAACGGAGAATTCCCATGTTTTTTGTCAATTGCTCCACACTGGATTTCTGCGCATGTCCAGAGCCTGCATGAACCGGTCACTCTATTAGAGTGATCTTTTTTTTTTTTTTTTTTGGGGGGGGGGGGGAAGGGGACATCACATTTTTTAGAGTAAAAATATCGAACTTTCTTCAGATCGTTAACCCTTTGAGGCACATCCCTTTCCCAATGCTGAAAAAAGGGCAGCCGTTGCCATCGCTCGACTTAACTACCAGCAAGATAGCGGACGATCGAAACGTTCATCGCGTGCTACAGATCTAGAGACACTTTTTTGCAACAGCAGCTGGCTGTGCGGCACAGCCAGCTGCGTCAAAAAAGGGTCTCTAGATCTGTGGCACTCGATGAACGTTTCGATCGTCCGCCATCTTGCTGGTAGTTAAGTCGAGCGATGTCAACGGCTGCCCTTTTTTCAGTATTGGGCAATCTATGCAGCTGTTCTCGCATTCTTCCATTTTTCAGCAGATGTCAGCGCTGTTAAAAATAATCGTGACGATTTTTTTACGGGAAATGACGTGCTAAAAAGTAAAGGATTCTCGTGGAGCTATGTCACCCGCAACAATTTTTATAGAAATCAAATCTATTCTTCGTGACTGGCAACAGTCAAAACGTCAGAGTTGGGTGTTCCCAGAGCGGGAACACTGCACGTTAAAGGGTTAAAAGTTTTAATATCAATGGTAGTGTTAGGGAACAAATTAAAGTGTTAGGGAATCGCTACGATTGTGGCAATTTTATCGCAGATTAATAGTTACTGATGCTCACAACAACTTTCCGTGATCATTGTATGTCAGATCAGTGTCTTTAATATAAATAAAAACTAACAAAACGAAATAATTTACACAAAACAATCAAATAATGTACACGTTTTACTTACTTACGCATAAGATAATGGTTATTCCTAAATTTCAATCAACAGGTTCAAAAATAGTATATTTAATAAGAATATATTGATTCTTGTATGAGTGCATGTAAAAATCGATAATCTTTGTATTCGTATTAAATATAATAAAAATTCATATAACAAAAATATATTAAATATCAATTCTTGTATGTATTCAAAAACGATTTTTTCATACATTTTCAAAAATGAGTACACAGTGCTAGAAAATTTTGAGTATGCGTACATTCATGTTTGAATCATACGTACATTCATATAAATGTGTCATCAGTTAGTTCTTCCATGAACTCAAAAAAATGAGTACATGCGTTTCTAAAATTTGAGAGTAGATTACTCGGAGCTATTATGGGATCAGAATGTACTCAAAAATGAGTACATTCTGCTTACTTCTGAGTATCTTGTTTTTACAGTGTGAGCATTTTATTACATGGACTAGTTCAAGTTCGTATAGTTTAGTTATTATTATGTTCACAAATGTCATTGCCATTCTTCAGTAAAACATTTGAATGTTTAATAAAAGCCAGTAATGTAACCAGAATATTCTGTCGGTTGTGAAGTTTAAAGCAAATAAAGGTCCAAAAAAGAATTATTATTATTATTATTGTGTGTGTAGGGGGGGGATGTCTGTTACTCTAATTTCGGGAAATTTCGATCCCTAACCCGCACCCCTTGACTACCCTACTCATTAAAGCTATAATTCAGGCAAACGATCTCTTCTGGTAATTTTCTCCGTTATTGCAGACATAAATAACTGCATTAACATAAAGAAATTGGGAATTAAAACAAATTTTTTAAATCAAAATTGCACGTTTCCCGAGAATGACTCATGAATTTTATTTTGTTTGAAATAGCCAAATAACTCTTAAATGCTCTTTGAAGAATGGGTGCCCAATAGAGATGAGTTCGGGCTCATTTTTTGAAGCCCGAGGGCTTTTCATCCGAGCCCGCCCGAGCCCGAGCAATATTATTTAAGTCGGAGCCCGAGCCCGCCCGAGCCCGAAATTTCAGCTAAAGATTAAAAAAAATTAAATTACTTCATTGATAGAATGCAATAAATTTTGCCGTTTGTGCAAATTAAAGACAAATAGAGTTGCAAACTCCCAATGCACTTTCTAATTCTTTGTATCTATCCTTTATCAAAAAATGTCGGATCTCATGACTCACTAATGAATATAAACCGTCGTTCTAGAATACCCAAAGAGCTTCACGCACCTTCTAGGCGCCCGTGCCGCTATTTTTATTTGTTTATTTATTTATTTATCTTTTATAAGTACTTTTATTTTCCTCATGAATCACTTTTTAAAATCTGTTTCAAGCAGTATGTTCAATAAAGGATAAATTTTTCATGAGTCCGAGCCCGGCCGAGCCCGAACACAATTGTGAATTTTAGAGCCCGAGCCCGGTTCGGGCCCGGGCTCGGGCTCGGGCTTTCGGGCTCGGGCTGAGCCCGTCTCATCTCTAGTGCCCATTGGAAGTAATCTACTGGAATTATTTTGAAAGCTCCTGTAAAAGATATATAAATGCTGATACACCATGTTCAGTAGGGCACATGGTACTGTACATAAGAATAGCATAAATTTCGTAGTAATCGAATCCTATTTTCGAGAGTTGAGTTAGAGAGTGGAAAGACAAACAGAAATCATAAACACCTTGCTAAAAAGAAACAAATATTCCTCTTATGCAGCGTAACCTTATCGTAAGGACGCGAAAAGGAAAGAATTTGCCCTTCTAAGGTTTATCAGTCTAAAATTAAAGTTCCACGCGCGAAAAAATCAAATATTGCAAATTTTGTTGCATGTAAATAGGGCAATTAGAGTTCAAGTAAGGAATCCTTAAAATTTCCACCAAAATATCACTACACTTTAATGTTATCATATTAGGAATTTTTTCATTTCCTCCCAGGTAATGAAAATAAAGATGAGTCATTTTTCGAAACATATTTTTTCCCCAAAAAAGTGGCAACGCGTTTTTATTATTTATCTTTGAGGGATAAGAGGACAATGTGAATTGAAAAAATGTTCGAAATAAGGTACGCCCGGGGGGATACAAAAGTCTAACGTTTATTCTGTTGTCAATCACGAAGGATAAATTTGATTTCTATAAAAATACTCGAGGGTCACACAGTTACACGAGAATCCTTTACTTTTTAGCGCATCATTTTCCGTAAAAAAATTGTCAGGATTATTTGTAAAATTGTCGGGATTATTTTTAACAGCATACTGACATCTGCTGAAAAATGGAGAATACGATGGAAACACATTGATACAAGAGGTCAACTGGATAGATTGCCCAATGCTGAAAAAAGAGCAGCCGTTGTCATCGCTCGATTTAACTACAAGCAAGATGGTGGTTGATCTAATCGTTCATCGTCTGCCACAGATCTAGAGACCATTTTTGACATTGCTGTGTTGCGTGCACAGCCAGCTTAGGGAATGCAATTCCGCACTGTTTTTCGTCCTGCGGGATTTCGAGATTCAGATTCATTGATCTGAATCCCGATCATTGGGATTGAGATTCATTGATCCCGTGGGATCCTGCAATCCCGAGGGATTGACATTTCATTTAGCTAGGACTTCATTTCAACAGAGAAAAGTAGAAAAAATATACGCTTAAGATTTTAAGCGTTATGAAGTTTAAATTTAATAATAATAATTAATCTTATGAGATAATTAATACAATAACTTACAGAAATGTGAAAATATAACTATGATTTTCAGAATAATATACTAAGTTATGTCTTATGTTAGTTGCTAAAAATGAGGAATTTACAGAAATATACAATTTATAGATATGTTCACATATTTACGTTACTTTCTTAGTTGATTAAAAAAGAATGGACAAAATCGAGCAAATCCAATGAATCATTTCCTAGTCTAGATTTAATTTTAGTAAAATAATTAAAAGTGAGAATTATATAAAAAAATTAAAAACTAAAATGAAAACTTTTTATAGTTAATTCATGACTTTTCGCTAAGAGATAAAATAGTATGAAATATTTCGGTTCATTAGGAGGATGGGAATTTTGCGAAAAATTTGTGCGCGGGCACAACCAGCTGTCATCAAAAAAGGGTCTCTAGATCTGTGGCACGCGATGAACGTTTCGATCGTCTGTCATCTTGCTGGTAGTTAAGTCGAGCGATGGCAACGGCTGCCCTTTTTTCAGCATTGGGAAAGGGTTGCGTCTCAAAGGGTTAAACGCAGTTTGGATGGAGACGTTTAATAAATGTAAAAAAATACAATTGAAATAATTAATTAAACTTAAACAAAAATTCTTTCAATTAAAATCTGGTTTATCCTCTTTAAACAGAGGGAGAAAAATCCTCAATTCTAGCAATTAGAGTTTAAATAATACTTTTTTTTATGATTTTTTTTTCTTGCATTAGTGAAAGTTCTTTACGGCGTAAATAACGTAATAATTAATCTTCAAAACAAACCGATAAAAAGGTATAAAACAACATGTTTCCACTGAAGCATTTGCTCCATTTTCTGCAGCTTCTCATCAATCATGTCAAATGAGAAATATTCCATGTAAGTTTTATAAGAGCAGAAACGCATATTTGGAGCTTGGAATACGTAAACAAATCTAAATTGACTTAATTAAACAAGATTTATCACATTTTTTTCTTTTTCTTCCTCAAAATTTTCGATTACATCACGGTTCACAGTTTGTGAAGGCAGATGATTCACGCCTCTGTTGACGTTCATAATTTAATTTGCACTTGCTGAACGTACATACTGGGATTGACTTCCGGCTGGGCATTCGGAGCAAGCGCCCGGGCCCCCCAAATTACACTTTTAAGTTTAAAAATTTGCATATTTTTATTTTAATTAGAATCGACAGACAGATTAGTCTAGTTTTTTAAAAAGTAACAGCAATAATTTATTCTGTCCTAGATTATTATGCGTATATGTCGATCTGTCCTGCGTAGAATGTCGAAAAATTGATCCTAGGCCTGCGGTAACTTCACTTTTGGAGACTTAATTTTGGCGCCAAATTTGGCGATATTTCGCCAAAAGTCGCCAAGCCTGGCGACATTTTAGTCATTTGGCGCGTTTTTCCCAATGGGGCTTGTAAAGGCTAGTTTTTCTGCATTAATATGCATAATAGCCTAGCATTTCTCTCTATTACGCAATCCTGATCGAGTCTGTTCTCGTAAATTCCACGGATGGATCTCTATAGGAACCTTCCACGGTGTTTGTCGAAGATTTTAATAGCAGCGGGCTCCCCCAGTTTCAATCAGTGTTGATCGAGCTCTCGTTGAGTGAGTTTTCTGCGTTATGCTTTGTATTGACGCTAAAGAAGTGGTGTTTCCCGTTGTTTATAAAGCTTTGTTCTTAAGTGCTGTGTGTAAATTCTTCATTGCTGAGTCTTCAGGGATTGTTAGTGTTATCTCTCGTACATTTCCACTGAATTTTTACTTGTGGAAGTGTTTTATTTTGTGTGAGAATTACAGCATTTGTGAAATCTTCGGTACTGAGCGGACTGTTATAAACAAGCTACTGGAAGTTAGTGCCTGTGAATTTTGTACAGCTGATTGTTCTAGAAGCAATAAAGATTGTGCTCCATCCTGACCAGTGGACTCTTTACTATAGAACTTTCTACAGCTGCTAGACTTCAGACCGATGAACAGAGGAAACAAGCAGAGTATTCTGCTACAGTATTACTATCGAACTCTTTGTATTTCATTTCGCATCTTGATTAAATAATCCTTTTTATACTGTTGTAAATACTTCTAATTATGGTGTGATATGAAAGTTGCTTTGTAGGGTATAAGAATGTTTTCGTAACAAGAGGCTCCCCATGAAGCTTTTGCCCTGGGCGCCTATCTCTGCAAATCGGTCCCTGCGTATATGAAGAAAAAACGAGTTGTTAGGTTAACCCTTTAACGCGCAGTGTTCCCGTTCTGGGATCACCAAACTCTGACTGTTGCTCTCTTGACTGTTGCTAGTCACGAAGAATACATTTTATTTCTATAAAAATAGTTGCGGGTGATATAGCTCCACGAGAATCCTTTACTTTTTAGCACGTTATAGCCGCGTAAAAAATTGTCACGATTATTTTTAACAGCAGTGGCATCTACTGAAAAATGGAAGAATGCGAGAACAGCCGGATAGATTGCCCAATGCTGAAAAAAGGGCAGCCGTTGCCATCGCTCGACTTAACTACTAGCAAGATGGCGGACGATCGAAACGTTCATCGCCTGCCACAGATCTAGAGACCCCAGACCACGCAGCTGGCTGTGCGGCGCAGCCAGCTGCCGTAAAAAAAGGGGTCTCTAGATCTGTTGCACGCGATGAACGTTTCGATCGTCCGCCATCTTGCTGGTAGTTAAGTCGAGCGATGGCAACGGCTGCCCTTTTTTCAGCATTGGGAAAGGGTTGTGCCTCAAAGGGTTAAGAAGAGTAAAATGCAGCTGGCTAAGTTTGTTTGCTTAAGACATGACTATTCCATAATACACATTATACGGGATATCCCACAACGTGATTGGGACAAACTTTAGGTGGAGGTAGGGCACATGAAAAAAAATCTGAATCCCACTGCAATGTGGGGTCAAAAACGTCATTTTGACTCCCCGTTAAGGCTGTTCTTTTTGAAAATCATGCAACTTTCGAACAGCTTTATAAAAAAAATTTAGTTGCGCTACAGATTCGGTAAAAAATTTAGAATCTCTCTTTACAAATTATACTGTGAACTGTTACTAACAAATAACCTGTAGGAGTTACGAAACGCCAAGGAAAAAAATGCTAAACATGCGGAATTTTGCACAATTTCTCTAAACAGGCTAATTCCTTGGACCATTTTTGAAGGCAATTTTTGTGCTTTTGATTTTTTTCTGAATTTTGCATGAAATGTTGAAGCATTTTGAAGTGAAACTTCTTTAGGCGCGTTGAGAGTGAAATTTCAAAGTCGCGTCACGGCAATAGCGTCATCATGAGGCTGAGATGATTTTGGATTTTAACAGACGGGGAGAGCTACCGGATAGATCGCCAGAGAGAAAGAGACAAAAATAGTAAGCATGCTATACTCTATTGCTGCAGAGAGTTTTCTTTCTCCTCTTTGCGCTACATTCGTTCTTCAATTTAAATTTTTGAATTATTTTATATTTTACGTTATTTTCGACCGTTTTCTGTCTTTGCCCTCCGAAAAAGAAGGCTTCCGATCGTCCGAAAGAAAAAATAATTACACGATCGAAAGAGGAAAGAGTTTTCTTTCTAAAGAGACCTTCATTTTTGAATTAGCTGCATTTCCCGATTTTTGATAAATAAAAATCGACAACCCTTTTCTCCGGCAAATTCGGGTGAATTTCAGAACGAGGAGCCTATCTCAGCTCGCATCTAAAAAGCTATGGAATATTTCGACTAAAAAAAATATACTGTTACGGACAAACTGCTCAGCTTTCGTTTAAAAAAAATCAAGCGTCTAGGATAATTTTTTGATCAGCTAAAAAATTAATTAGTAAAACCCGTACGAAAATAATTTGAAACTTCCGAAGACAGAAGAAGGGATTTTTCGACTAGCTTCACGTGACATCAAAATGAAGAACCAGTGAGGGAATAATTCTTTTCTCCGGAGAGTGTGTGAAGGTGGAGGTCCGAAAAAACTGATTTATATTTATTGTTATTAACAAACTATTATTCACAAAAACCGATATCCAAGTAAGTAATATTTTATATTATTATTTTTGTACACATCTTCGTTGTAATTTAAAATTTAAAATCCATGTATATTAAATGATTTTTATGTTTGTCTAATGACTTAGTGTTCTTAGTATATTTATTATTTTATTTACTATTTTCAAATTTTATTTTAATACTGAAAAATTAACCAAACGAACTTGTTAAATATTTTTACATTAATTTTTTTTAAATCTTTTTAATACTATGCCTCAATCCTTTGACAACCTACAACATCTCACTTTTGATCTGTTTTCAAATGTTATCTTTAATTTTAGTCTTTAATTTTTATCTCTTACTACTTATTTGACAATCGAACAGATTTTAATCAATCTCGCCAAAGAAGTTTCACTTCTGACACGTGTACTCTGTACACACGCTCTTTTTTTTCATTCTTTGGAGGGTTTAATATCATTGGTTTGTTTTTAAAGCTTTTCGAAAGTCCTATGACGACGATGTCTTTTAAAGGTGGAACTGGAACACACTTACTAATCGCTAGGGGGGGAAAGTGATGAAATGTTCTTTTAATTTCTTAAGGCTGTTTCACTTGAAAATCGTGCATCTTTTGAACAGCTTTTTAAACTTATTAACTGCGAGACCAGCTCATGGCTCAAAGTGGTGTCCTGATTGGCTGACCCTTCATATAAGTGAAATCTCTCTGAGCGGTCAGCCCACCGCACCGAGAATATTTGACCTCTCAGAGGGGGTGGCCGCTCTGAAGGGTTTTATTTACTATTATAAATAATTACTATAATGCGTAATATAAACAAGTCTGACACATATTCCTTATTTAAAATGAAATTTTAAGAATTTCAGTGTGTGTTGCTCGAGATTTAGGAAACGCGTTTCGACATCGTGGCATCTCAGATCACTGACCAACTAATGAAATGAAACTGGTGTGGCATGAATGAATTTTTGCTCCAGAGTTATCGGAATCCGCACACAGTCAATAGTAAGCAAAGCATGGGGTGCAATTCTCCCTTAACTTGACCGATTGGAATTCCGAACAAAGGCCCTAGAACACCTTCAACGCCTGATTGTCCAGTTCCTCCCTCAGTGTCTACAGGTGGTGCAATAGGGATTAAGAGATAAGAGATTCAATCTTTAACCCTTTAAGGCGCAGTGATCCCGCTCTGGGAACACCCAACTCTAACGTTTTGACTGTTGCCAGTCACGAAGAATTAGACTGGATTTCTATAAAAATAGTTGCGGGTGACATAGCTCCACCAGAATTCTTTACTTTTTAGCACTGACATTTGCTGAAAAATGGAAGAACGCGAGAGACAGCTGGGAGTATGATTGCCCAATGCTGGGAAAAGGGCAGCCGTTGCCATCACTCGACTTAACTACCAGCAAGATGTCGGACGATCGAAACGTTCATTCGCGGTGCTCACAGATCTAGAGGACCTTTTTTTGACGCAGCTGGCTTCGTGAGCAAGCATGTTACCACTCGCAAACGTATGATTTGCTGCGTAGGACTTCAGTTCACAGACGACAAAGTTCTTTAGATTATGGCCACGGAGAATCTTTGGAACGTGCGCTAGCTTTAACGGTACGATTGAGCTCAAATTGGGCAACGGTCTGCCCCTTGTATCCAGCATTGGAGAAAGGGTTGCACGGCCTCACAAGGTTTTTAACCTCTGCCTCTAAGAGAGAGGTCGAGAAAGCGATAGCGTAATCGGACTTCGACCAGTTATTCAAGTTGGATGTAGTGGAAGGGGGACGCGGCTTCACTTCAGCCCATGCTTGTCCCCCACTTTTTAGTTCTCGAAAGGGGGGGACGCTCATTTACAGATTTTTTTTTTTAATTCTGTGAAGAAATTAAATTTTCTTTTGTTCGCGCGAGAGCAAGTACATCGGTATAAAAATCAAGAGGAAACTTTTGAGTGTTTGAATCGACTTTACAAATGGGATTGAAAGGGTTTCTTAAACACTTCAGTAGTGAAAACATATCCATGAGAATAGAACAGATTATAATCTTTCCGAACGCACTCTTGGTAAAAAAAATGTCTTTCCGAAAAAGTGACAAAAATCGGGGTAGCGAATAGTCACGTACCAATCCAAAAGAAAATCTGTCACTTTGACATTGGATTGTTGCCTCACCATGGCTATAAAACTAGAAATGGTAGACGGCTAAGTGTGAAGGTCGAGGGTTCGGGTCCCATTGCGCGTCCGTCGATCTAACCGTTCGGAGTTTTCCGTGGTTCTCTCCGAAACTTTGCCCAAATACGGGTTAGGACATTGGATTGTTGCCTCACCATGGCACAGTGGTTATAAAACTAGAAATGGTAGACGGGCTAAGTGTGAAGGTCCCGGTTTCGGGTCCCATTGCGCGTCCGTTGATCTAACCGTTCGGAGTTTTCCGTGGTTCTCTCCGAAACTTTGCCTAGATACAGGTTAGGACCCCTTAGAAAGACCTCCACGGAGGGCAACCCCTCTCGTGTTGTCTTTCTGACGAGGAATTATAACCGGGCTTCGAGCCAAGCACACAAATCCGCTATACGTGTTTACAATAACAACAAGAACATTGGATTGTTGACAAATATAAATGGAAAAAATTAAGTAGCTCCGATGGCGCGTCCGTAACAGTTCGGAGTTTTCCGTGGTTTTCTCCGAAACTTAGCGTGAATACGGGTTAGGACCCCTTACAAAAACCCCAACGGAGGGCACCCCTCCCCCTTGTGCTGTTCTTTTGACGAGGATTTTAAGAGGGCTTCGAGCCAAGCACACAAATCCGATTACATGTTTGCAACAACAAATTAAGTAGCTTACACGGTTGATCCAAAAGACTTATTTTAGATTATTAACAAGTAATCAATAATTTAGCAATGAGTTCAATTTAATTAATTAATACACAAATGATGGTTAAATTAGTTTTATTGGTTGTTTAAGGAATAATTACAATTAATGAATTCGATAAGTGTAGGTTAAATTTCGTGAAAAATGAGCGTCCCCCCACTTTCTTTCTTAGGACTACAACACTGAGTTATTCGTGGTTCTTATATTCGACTATAAGTCAGACCTAGAGTTTTTCCCGCTGAAAATGAAAGCATAGAGTGCATAGAATTTCCAGAAAAATGAGATGGGCGATCCCACTCGGTGGCCGTTCAGAGGGGGTCGGGTGGCCGCTGATAGAGGTTATTTTGACATTAAGTTTATGAGCCGAAAAATCCATGCCGTGAAAAATTGTACGTTTTGAGCGGTGACCGCTACACAGGTGTGACCGCTCGGAGTATATTTAAAAAAAAAAAACTTCAACTGTATATTTAAAAAAAAAACTTCAACTGTATATTTAAAAAAAAAAAACTTCAACTGTATATTTAAAAAAAAAAACTTGAATTTATCTTTCCTTGTACACTGGGAAAGGATTGTTTTATAATTAGAATGTGCGACTTACCTTTCTTGTTTGGATTTATGTTCGTGCAATATTCATGGTTTTCATTTCTTTGAGCTTCGAAGTGCGTAAAATACTTTCACCATCTGCACAATTCTAGTGCTTTAGAATTATTTCTTGATTGAATGGAGGCAGTGCTTTTAATATGTGACGCGTATTTGTGCGTATAGCATGGCAACGCACCGGAGCACAGCGGAAATGAAACAGAACAATGAAAAGTAAGTAGTGAGAGAAACTAATACAGCTAGTTTTTCAAGATCGTTACACTTAATAAGTTGAGTTATTTTGTGGTTAAATCACCGGTATGCTCGCGGATGCAGAAATAAAAACACTTCGTCTTTTCTTTAGTTTAAACTCTAGTGTTTACGTAACTTGGCGTTATAATTTGCGTAGTTAGTTTTTCCCCCTTTCAACTGAAAGTATGTGTCATATGATGGAACAGTGGGTACTTAATTTGCATTCAAATAAACAACAGTGATATTTTGTAAAACGTGCAATGGCGCTTTCTCGAAGTATATTTATTTAGCATTACTGTTAGATAGATTTCACAGCTTAGGATTGGTTAACCAAGAGTTAAGAACCTTTATGATAACTGATAAGCTGCAGTATAATTCTGTAACTTTTAACAAGGGCAAACAAAATAAATTCCGTAAAAAGGCTATAAGAGCGGTATATTGGGCTGGGCTGATTGAATGTTCATTTTTTTCAAAATGGCTATACCTCTAGTGCCCCAGCTGTTAGTGGTTCTTATTAACGAAAAGAAAAACAGACTCTGTTAGACAACGTCTTCAGCCTGTGCATTCAACTCAAAGTTTCAAGTCTACATAAAAATGTAAAATTAAATAAATAAATAAATAATCTAAGCGTTCCTGGACATTTACAAAAACATTCCATAATCGGAAATATTCGGGAGGCATCGTATGGCAACTAGTATTGCCTGTTTTGTATATATGTCTAAGTTCCTTCAACAGCTCCTCTAAAACTTCTGCAAAAATCCCCAAAAATAGCATACGTTTAAAAATTTTCCCGTATTATCAGTAGTACGCTGGCAATGTGTGCTAGGATTGTGTTAACATCAGCATTTGTGATTATTAGATACTTATTTTAACAATAGAAAAAACAGATAGAACACTTATTCTCTCTAAATACGCAATTTAAAAAATATACAGTGCTTTGAAAAATTATAGGACATCTACAATTTTTCGCAGTTTTAAAATATTTATAATGTGCTAGTAACAAAATCTATTAAAGTTAAATCTTTAATAAAGTACTTGTATTAAACATTGCATTGTTAATACACATTGGTACATTACACTTGCATTAAACATTGCAATTTTAAATAAATTTGCGAAATTTAAAAAAGCAAATTGAAATATTTAATGCTGCAAAATTACAGAACACTTTTAATATTTAAGTTAATATTAGTAATTATTTAATTTATTTTACAGTTTTGTTGTACATTTTAGAAAATGCGAAGAGGTACAAGGCTTAAAAAGAAAACGATAAAATTGAAGTGTTACGCAAGAGAAATATTTCAATAAAGAGCATATAAAGAACTTAAAAGATCTCGGCACATATTTCAAAATTATCTAAAAAACCCATGTTGATGGCAAAAAACATTCTTCAGGACGTAAAAGAAAGCTTTCCAAACAAGATGAGAGAGCAATTGCTCGAAAAGCATCTAATTTTACGAAAAGTTTCGCACAAATTAAAAGTGAATTGAAATTAGATGTTCACAAAACCACAAATTGGAGAAGCCTATAAAAGAAATTAATTTATCACACATCACGAAAGAATAAAACCATTCGAATGCTACAACATTATAAAGATACTCGACTGGTATTCGCCCGCCAAAACACAAACCATGACTGGAAATAGGTAAGTTGATTTCTCAAAAAACATATTGCTTTTTTAATTCTAAACTCAGGTTCTTGTTCAAGGTCATTTTTTCAGATGAAAAAAGTTCAATGTTGACGGTTCCGACGGTTTTAATAGATATTGGCGAGCTTTTTTTTCAAAGCGAAATTTTGGGGGCGGTAACGACATACTTTGGGTTATTATTATTATTTTTTTTTGTTGTTGTTGTTGTTGTTTTTCTTCAGGAAAGCTTGATATCCGGTTTATATCCAATAGAATGAATAGTTCGGAGCATATAACAGTACTCAAAACTGCTCTGTTAACATTTCTTCGAAGATTTTGACGAAAGAAATTAATTTTCCAACAAGATAAATGCTTCTTCTCACAAGAGGGCTGAAACAAAAAGATTTTTTCAACAGAAAGCAGAAAAGCAATTCTTGATTGGCCACCTTGCTCTCCTGATCTAAATCCAGTAGAGAATCTATAGGGGATCATAGGTCTTGACATTTATGCGGGAAACAAGCAATACCATAGTTTCAACCCTCGCGAATGTCGCCAAATGGTGATTAAAAAATCCTTACTGGCTGGTAAAAGTTTAGGTCCACTCGCCACAATGGCGAGTGACGCTCAAAAGACAGAGTTTTCCTTCCTTGTCGACACCCGACCTCTGCGAGCTCTAGTGCTGACTTTTTTACTCACCTCTGCATTGAAAAAGAATCTGCATATAATTGCAAGTCATTTACAGCAAATCCTTGATGAGCAAAGTGAGTCCGCAAAATTAAAAGCTAAGGCAAGTGGCTTCTTGAAACGCTTGAAAAGTTCTCGTTTCATAAAATTTCTCTTTTTTATTTGTGATTTTAGTAAAGCCTTAACAGATACTTCTTTAGCGTTACAAAAAGAAAATCTATGGCTAAACCATGGTATAAGTGAAATTGAATCATGTGTTTTGAGACTGGACATACTTTTAAATTGTAAAGGTAAGAATGAAATAGAACTCGATGATTTGCTTCAAAATAATGAATTTCGAGGACTAAAATTAATTTCTCAGATTACTAGTGTAGAGAAGTGGGCTGTTTTGTAGAAGACAGGAAACGGTTGTTAGTATCATCATCCAGACACATAAAAGAACGTTTGTCTTTAGTGACGAACAGCCCAGTTGCACTTTTAGTTAATATTTTATATCCTAATTATTTTCCTGTTGATCCAGAAAAGATAAAGGAGTATGGTAACAAGGATTTAACAGATATATGCCATAAATTAGGTGAAGCAGTTTCAGAAAGTTTTGGTTCTGAAACTGCTTTAACAGAATATTCTAGGTTAAAAGTTTATACCTGCAACCTAGTTAAAATCACTGGCGATTCTTTATATAACCGGTTGGTTGCAGAAGACAAAGAAACCGGGAGGTATTCGCAGATTTTAAAACTTATGGAATTGATCCAGTTAGTTCCTGTGAGCACAGCTCCATGTGAACGGGGATTTTCTGCAATGAACCGAATTAAAACTGCTTTTCGTTCATCAATTGCAGAAGAATCATTAGATGATCTAATGATGATAAAATGCAATGGAGGGTCTATTGATGAGTATGACCCAGGTTCAGCAACAAGTCTGTGGTGGAATGATACAAAAGATGGGAAAAAACGGCATAATACATATACTCGTTAGTGACTGCCAGTGGCTATCTCACAGTAAAAAAAAAAAAGTTGTAGTAAACAATAAACATAATTAAAATGAAATAATTAAAAATCTTCAAATTTCTCATTGTTTTCTTTTTTTTTTAGTTATTCTTTCTGTCTCCTTGCAACGAAAAATTAAGTTGCTAAAATAAATTTAATGCTTCTATCTTTATTACAAATTTGGCTGGTATAGATTGGTCTAAATGGCTGGTAAAAACTAAGCCCTACCAGCCACCATGGCTGGTAGAAATTAATCACTTTGGAGAGGGTTGCATAGTTTAGATGATTTGAAAAAACTATTGCTGAGTCTTTGGAACTCTATTGCTACTAATGTCTTGTCAAACTTAAATGAAAGTATTCAAAATCGTCCTTTTCAAATTATAAATCGTTCTGGGGGAGTACAGATTATTAAATTTATCAATGCGAATATATTTTATACTGTTTGTTTTACATTATTTGATATGCTCTATTACTTTGCAAACGAGCCTAAACAGAATTTTGTTTGAAAATAACTATGCATTTTACTAGAACTTAGTGAAACCATATTTTTCCATGCACATTTTTATGGCACATCTTCATTATAAAACATATTTTTCAAAATATTAAAAAAACATTTACAGTGTATTTTCGGTGATGTTCTGTGCAAAGACTTGATTTTGCAACGCACTGTATGAAATAGTTAGTTTTGTTTTTAAAATATAAATTACGTAAATTTGTATGAAATATCGTATGCGATTTTTTAAAACTTTGATTTAGTTAACTTATAATTTATAGCGTGTTTCCTTTTCATGCAGTTCAGCTACTTCACTTAGTGTCAGTAACGTTGGTAGTACCATGATGAGTAGAGTGTGGCAGGAACGGGGCAATCGCAATCGTTCGTTTACGCCATTCACGAAACAGCAGAAGAGTGCTATTTCTTTCGTAGCACTAGAGTGCTACTTCGTCGGCACATTTTTATGGACCAATTTGCGTCCACACATTTTCGTTGCATTTTTCAATCGGGTTGCCAGATAACGCGGGGGGGGGGGGGGAATGTTGAAAGTTTCCAAGGTTTGCAAAGTTTGATGATTTATCGCCAAGTATGACGTCACAACTAAACCTAGCTTGGCTTCAGAAACTGGCAAACACTAAAGTTTATTGCAAAGGAAAAGTATAGTTGGAATGTGCCTCGTGAAAATACTAAAACACTTTTAATAGACGATTTTAATACAGACTTGAAACCTAGAGAAGTGTTTTATGGACACATAACACGTGGTACATAGCACGTTTTAGTGCGCATTTAAAATATGAAAGTACTTCAGTTTTATTATTATTATTATTATTATTTATATCATTAAAATTATTTTACTTATTTATTGAGCATCTTCTAAGGCAGGAATGGGCAAACTACGGCCCGCGGGCCAAATCCGGCCTGCCGGAAGGTTTTATCCGGCCTGCGGATGGAATTTTAATTTGTCGGTGCGACGGAAATTGAATTATATGTATATTTATATATTATAAATCAATATGAAGAATTATGAAGATGGCTTGAAAAAAGTGCACTTTCAGTTCCGACGCAGATTTCAAGATTTCAGCGCCATTCAAACAGAATTGGATATTTTTACCATGCCTTTCAACGTAAATTGTAAAGCAATGAGGTCCGATTTGCAGCTTAAATTAATTGAATTGCAATTTAACAATCATCTCAAGAAGTTGTTTCTAAATAGGCCAAAGTTAGAGTTTTACAAATCATTATCGAAAGTAAGTTTCCCAAATTTAATATCTCACGCCCAGAAAATCAGTGCTATGCTTGCTTCATCTTATATATGTGAACAAGTGTTTTCAACTATGAACCTTAGAGAGAATTCTTTCAGAAGTAGACTGACAGATGAGCATTGAGCCTCGTTCCTTAGAATCAGTGCATCTCACTTCGAACCTTAATATGAGGAACTTTTAAAAATGAAATCGCAATTTCATTCATCTCATTAATATATTTAAATTGTAATACTTCTGTTTGTTTTAAAAATTTTAGAAAAATTTATCTTGGTCCGCCAAACTTTTTTTTTTTTTTTTTTTTTTTTTCGATTTTTGGCCCGCGAGCGAAGAAGTTTGCCCATCCCTGTTCTAAGGTCTGCATCTGAGTAAGTAGAAAGTTTTGAAAGTCAGCTCAATATGTTTTACCGGCGTGCCTGCATACACCTCCACTCTCCCATCTCGTTTCTCGCAGAGTCACATTACAGCTTCATGCTCCTTCCAAGATAAATTAAATTTAAGAGAAACGGGTTTATTCTATTTTGCAGTAAACATACACCACTCACAAGCGATATTATTTGCCCTCCCCTCCCCTCCCCGGCCGTTAACGAAACAACGCCATTCCTTGCACAGCCACATCGGTTCAGTGAACTCTTTAACTCTTTAAAATTTTGCTTCAGATTAATTCGAAAACGCTCTCTTTTGAATCGAAATAAAAAAGAAATGATTAAAAAAAAATAGCCTCCTTAATGGCGATGGGTCATGAATTTAAGAAAAAAAATAAATAAATGCGAAGGAAACAAAAATATTTGAAGGTGTCCCTTTTTCCGATGGTCAATGACACTGGAGTTAATGTTTAACAACAGCTAATTCAAATTTTATTTTATTTATCTATTTTATTTTATTTCTTAAAAGGGGGGAGGGGGGATGAAACTCACTTCGAGTTAATAAACTAAGGAATCGCACAAAAGGAGCTGATTGGTAGATAGTGCGTAATAAAAAGAGAGCTAAAGGGTATGGTATTGTGGACAAGAAATGCATGGCTTGCCACTAAATTACATGATGAACAAAATAAAGATCAGGTTTCTCGTAATTGGTTTCTTCTCGACTTGTGTAAATACAAACTGTTTCCTCAAAACGTATGCTTTATCAACAGAAGAATTTAAATAAAAAAAAAAGAACAAAAACTGAATGGAAAGTTTTTGTTCCGGCTGACGCACTACAAAAAGAAAATATCGTTTTACATCGGTGAATATTACATCATGTCCTCAGGGGATATTTCTTTCTAAGGGCCAACTATGGCTTTGACCACTATCTGACCCTAACTTGGCCGAGTGGATAAGACACTCAAAATGGCGGACGTCTGAAGTGTGAACTTCCAGCGTTTTGGCCCATAGTACGGCTGTTGATCTAACGGTCTGGAGTTTTGGTCAGTTTTCTCCAGATGTAAAGAGCTTTAGTACCCCTTAAAAAGTCCTTCGATCAAGGCACTTGCCCAACTTTGCAGATAGCTCATGCGTAGCACAACACATCACGAACAAACCTTGACCACTTCCATGTCCAAGGATGTTGACCACTTAGTTTTTGGGCCACCTATTAAGCAGGCCAACGTTCCCCCTTAGAGTGGTCTTCTAATTTGGGACCAATTCCAGATGAGATACCCAGCACCTGGACCAGCACACCCAGAGCCCCGGAGATTTATCGTTTGATCTTGCAGGGCATTGAAACCACGAAGAGATTTTGCGTTGTCACACTCCAAAGTGCTGGCTAAGGTCGGCGACGCTATACTTTCGGTTCTCTTATCGGAACCGAGCTTGGTCGACTAGTCCACGTGGTACTCTTAGGGGACACTTATACAGGGTGTCCCTGAATTCATACGCCAGACTTTATAAGTCCGTAAAATGCATATAAATAAATTAATAAAGAATGTATAGCAATGTGGGGTCGGAAATGAAAAATGTAGCCGGAAAAACAGATAATGTTGAGGAAATGAAAAAAAAAAAAACCTCATTAGGTATATAATTTACAATGCTCTTTATCTACAGTAAATGTTCAAATGAGCGCCATCAACATTAATACAAGCCTAATAGCGTCTAGGAAGCGCTGGTAGTACCCTTTATAAGGTGCCAGATGCTTTACGAATAGTTGCAGCAGAGACTGAAAGTTTTGCAATGAGGTGCTCATCACACAGAGTCTCATATTACAGTAAATGCTCAAATGAGCCCCCCATCAACAGCGATACAAGCCTAATAGCGTTTAGGAAACAATTGCCAACTTTCCGAAGATACAGTGGACTCCGCTTAATGTGATCAGTTTGGGACACCGTGATTTTGATAACAATAACCGATTGATAACAATAAACGATATGCAAAATTAGATAAATTTACCCTCCCCCACTCTAATTTACACGTATTAAATTTCAAAATAAAATGGAAAACCTCACCTTATATTTATGTACTGTATATTATCCTTTAAAACACAAGAATTGTATAGATAATTAAAAAAATTTATCAATGGTTGTTTGTCTACAATTTTTTCTTAGAAGGTTATTAATAAATTGTTCGTATTCATAATGTTTTTTAAAGTCATCGGAGCGGTGTTGAACTCCACGTTTCAACACTTTTAATGCATGTCTCATTACAGCACTTGTAGGAGGTGGCTCAATATCAACAGATTCTTCATCGGACTCATCAGTTCCATCATTCGTCTGTTTTCCTATGGCAATCTGACAGACTTCAGATTCTGTTAATGTGGAAGCTACTGGAATGCATTGATCTACTTCCACCCATGCCACGAACTCTTCAGGGGTCATTTTCGCAAGATCCTGCGTAGGCGAAGCAGTTTCTGATCGTTTGAGCAGAAACTCGATTCCAGGAAGCTGTTAACAGATGCACCGCATCAAGAACGTTAGTTTTCTTGCCCAAATCATTAGCTTTAAGATTTTGTGTGCACTCTATTTCATCCAGTAATCGTGCCCGCATTTCGTGGCGATAATATGCTTTCAAAGCACGAATAATTCCTTGATCACAAGGCTGCAAAAGGGAAGTAGTGTTTGCGGGTAAAAAAACAACATTAATATGCTTCAGAGTGACATTTAAAACGTGTGCAGTGCAATTGTCCACAAGGAGAAGAATATCTTGTTTTAGTTTATCGTCCCACTTACGTATCCAGTCATTGAAAATGACTGTTGTCATCTAGGAATTCTTGTTGGTATAGTACTACTGTTGTACTCTTGTTGTACTCTTGTTGGTTATGCTACTGACGCAGCATAAAACAGTGATACGTTCTTTTGAGACTTTATGTCCTTTTAAGCTTTCATTCTTAAATAAGTATGTATGTTCTGGTAGTGCTCTAAAATACAAAGCTGTTTCGTCGGCATTGTACACATTTTCTGGTGAATATGAGGCAATTAGTTTTGGCCACTCGTCTCGTAGCCAATTTTCCGATGCTGGCTTATCGGCATCTTTTTGTTGGCCGTGAATTCTCTTGTAAACAATATTTTCGCGTGTCTTCCATCGCTGAAACCAACCATTTGTTGCAACAAAATCTTTTCTTCCCCTTTGAGCAGCTAAACTTTCTGCTTTTTGTTGCATAAGGGGTCCGTTGACTGGAGCATCACGTTCTCGAACATTTTCAAACCAAAGTCTTAGAGCCTTTTCAACTTGCTCATCTTTACCACATAAGCGTAAAGTTTCCAAAATTATTGGGGGGGCTGGGCCCCACAACCACATATATTCACGTCAGTGGAGTAGCCAGGGGGCGGGGTTATACCCCCCATGAGGAATTTTTTGCCATACAAAATGTATATGCCTCACTCCCTTATCATACACCCGTACCGTATACATATATGTGAGTCGCAGAAATCGTACCCCCCCCCTTCCCCATAAAAAATTTCTGGCTACGCCACTGATTTACGTACATATAACTTACTCTTAACTGCCAACTAATACGGAATAGAATTAACCACTTTTTCTACATGATTTTTCGGCTTAAAATATAGCAAAATTTTTGTGCTGCGCGCTCGAGCTGGTTACTATTTTGAAAAAAATAATTTTAAAATATACTGTTTACAAAAAGTGGTTAATTATATTCCGTAGTAGTTGGCAGCTATGACTTACTATGTGTAAGTGTAAATTATTGGACGCGCTCGAGCTCTATGGGTCCATAGAATTCTACACCTATGTAAGGTAAGTATCTATGTTAGTATCTTTCTACCATGTTATAAGTTAAAAATAGAAGCAAAGAAAACGTTTTTTAAACGTTTGTAAATGGCGTGAAATACTTTTTTTTATATTAGTATAAATTAGTTTTCTGTAATGAGTGGTAAATTATTGGGTGGGCTCAGCCCCTATTCACAATTTATTGGGGGGGCTCGAGCCCCACGGGCCCATATAACTCTACGCCTATGCTTTACCAGCTCTATTACGTTTGCACTCCGTATTTTCATTTTGTTTATCTCTTCTAGTAAGTTCATCACGATTTTTCAAAATTTTACACAATAAAGGCTGAGAAATGTTTAACTGCGCTGCAGCATTGCGCTGACTCATTTTTGGTAGCCTGTCATAACCATTTAAAATTTCGATCTTTTGTTTTAACGTTAAATCAGTTCGCTTTCTGGCTTCCATATCGACAAGCTGCATGTAAGGGAGCAAGGCATAAAATGTGAATACGCTCCTTCTGAGTTCCGATAATGTCCAGTTCACATGCGCTGAAGATTGAGGGGAACTCCAGGGGTAAACAATGTATTGAAGGAAACGTTCTCAGGAAAAAAGCTCCCGTTCCGTCTATCTATCATGAGAGGGGTGTGGTTTTATGGGTTACCGTTTGTCGGCTCATTCCGACTGGTCATAAGAAAAGCCATAAATTTTTCGATTACAATGCCCAGCAAGTGAAAACGGGCCAGAAAACGGTTATCTGACAACCACTGACCACCAGCAGGATGTGCGTGGAGGGGGGGAGGGGAGAATTCCAGGAAAGTGTAATTCCTCACTCCTTTGTTCATTCCCCATTTCCCTAGGTGGAAGCATAGGTGGAAGAGGGAGAATTCTGGGAAATTCAAACAACAGCAAAGGGAAAGAAAATAATGGGTTCCTTCTAAATACATTGTGACTATTCCTTTGCCAGTTAAAATGAGGTTCGAAAACTGATAACATTAACCGATGTAATGATCACATAAACCGATAATTTTAACATACAAATGAATAGAGAAAATCGGGACCAAGTGATTTCGATAACAATAAGCGATTGATAACATTAACCGCGATCACATTAAGCGGAGTCCACTGTACCAGACGTTTCACGAATTAGCTGCAGCAGCGGCTGAAACTTTCGCAATTACGACCTGATCAGAATCAATTGGCGTCTCGCATTTACAGTAAATGCGCACATGAGAGGCCACCAACCTCCATACACGCGTTATAGCATTTAGCAAACGATTGTTGTAGCTATTCGAACATACCAAGCGTTTCACGAACAGCTGCAGCAGAGACTGAAACTTTTGAAATGAGGTCCTCAACAGGAATCGATTGGAGTTCTTTTTAAAAGAGTATTTTGAGATGTTTACATAAGAAAAAAATCTGTACTTGGTATATCTGGTGAATGTGCAGGTCAGCCTAGTGCATAGGTTCCCAACCTTTTTTGAACTGGGCGCCCCCTTTTCTAGTGAATATTTCAATACCGCCCCCCCCCTCCCACTCCAGAGAAATAAGAGCGTATATAATGCATGGTGAAAACAAGAATTAAATTTTAAAAAAATACTAATAGATAGAATATTGTTGGAATTGAAACTCTACTGAATTTCTTCTTCATTTAAAAAAGAGGAATAAAAGTTTTAGAGAGGTATCTCTTTCTCTCAACAGCGAAGTCTCATATCGAAATATGTGAATTTTCGCACACATGATAGAAATGAATTATCAGAGTGATTTTTAAGTCCAAATAAGTCTTTTTTAGACTATATTTGGTTAATCTTCCCACGCCCCTCTGTGCTATATCAACGCCTGCTAATTTTCTCTGGGTCTTTTACCGCCTCCCTGAAAGCCTCAAACGCCCACAGGGGGGCGTTATCGCCCACGTTGGGAACCTATGGCCTAGTGGTTTACCTTGTTCAACCCATTGAGGGAAAAAGATGACACTGAGGTAATTAAAGCACGATATTGCGGAAATGTACTGGAGCCCCATCGTGCAGAAACCACATTGCATTTCATTTCCGACTCCACATTGCTGTGCAAAAAATAATTCTTTACATGTATTTTATCTATCCTTAAAATTTAGCCCATAAATTTAAGAATACCCTGTGTATTAACTACTTTAGAGATTTGCTTTTCAGGCTTCAAATGAATATAGAGTGTTCTATGGAGCTTACAGGGGTTTTCTACCTAAATAAAGGCTTGAACAGGTGTTTAGACCGTTGCGTCCGTTTACTGAATTAAAATATTAATTATTTTATCAAATTTACGCAATTAGAGTCAATAACAGCAGCGAGTAACTAAAATGTAAGGCTACACATGAGATCTGTCTAAACGAAAATCTTGTTTTTCTTTATTTCTTTCTAAAATTTTTTAATATTTTTCATATATTGAATTAGATAATCGGACATTTCATTTAATTATCACATATAAATCAGTCTTTTATGGTGTTCGGAAGCTAATCGTAGCAGATATTTCTGAAAATGTATCAAGAGAGTTTGGGGGGGGGGCACCTAAAAAATGGTGACCAAGGGAACCTGTCCCTAATTAGAGACTGCAGTCCGGCACCAATTTCAATACGGTCGGATTAACCACATGAAAATGATTTCTCTTTCCTTCCAAAATTAAGATGTATAAGAGATGTTTAAGTGGGTGTATCATAAAGTTTATAAAAAAAGACCGTTTATTTCTTAGGAGAAATCAACTTATCAACTCTATTATAATAAAGGAACAACTACGAATAAAATCAAAATGAAAATCTAGCATCTAGAATAATTAGTTCAATTTTAATATTTATATTACACATAAGACCAGACCTAGGTAATTATATATTATATTGTATATAATAGTAATATTGCTATTATCAGATATAATATAATGGCAAAAATTTATTTGTAATCAAATCAAAACAATGGATACTAATGAAATACTATTTGAGTTATTATATACTGTATACTAATTATAAAACTATTCTATTTATAACTATATTCATAAATATAATATTGTTTAAGTTCAGTCTTAATAGAGTTCACAAATGACATCAATGAAAATTATCTTGTAACCATTATGTAAGTTTCTTATGTTATCTAAATCTAACTTAATCAACTGAGTTCACAATAATTATGTAATTTCGTCACGCTAAGCTGTCTTGTAATAACAGTTATCAACTTGTAATAACAGTAATACATTCATCTCTTTTAATGAATGGCACAATTACCACAATACCGTGAATTTTTCAATAAACTTTCCTTAAAATAATAATTTTGGGTACATCGATCATAAAAAATCAAGCTTGGTTTTTTTTTTTAAGGATTGTAGGAAACATATAGTGTTATTCGTGTCATCTGCCAATCGACTTCTTAGAGAGTTACAAGTATAGCTAGCAGCTGAAAAGACCCTTTCAGCTTCTATACACTTGTCGGTTTTATTGTCAACAAATTGTCAAAAATATAATACAAGTACACTACTGGCCAAAAGTATTGCAAGTTTCAGAAATCTAACCCTTTTCAAGATTAAGCCTCCTCTCCCCAGTCAAAATTAAAAATCAATATAATTGATATTTTTTAATGTAAACATGTTAAATTAATTACTTCAAAGACAAGATAGCATTAAGTTAAAGAACAAAAATAATTATTTAATTTATTGAAAAAATAGCATAAAAAATATATAGGTTATTATAGAAATCATAATCCATTTTGGCTCGCCTGAATAAAATTAAATAAAGAATTAATTTCAAGTTATTCTGCAAAAAAAGGATAATAAATAAATGCAATTGAACTAAAAATCATTTATTATGTTGCTGAGCAGGCTTGACTTTGATCACAACAGCCACTCTTTTAGATATGGAATCCACAATGTTTTATAACACTTCCTACAGTGTTTCATGGTTCCAATTTAATTTATTGGTTCCTGAAGCTCTCATTTTGCTTTTTGGTGATTTTCAGAAGTATTATTTCCAATTATACTACATTAATTCTCAAAAATATTTAAATCTGGCATATTTCCTGTTCATTTTTTCTGGCCTTATTCTTGAAAATGGTTAGATTTCTCAAACTTGCAATAGTTTTGGCCAGTAGTGTATTTTAAGTCTTTTTTTTGTACTTTCCGGATCCGGTAAATTGTACCGGATCCGGCAGACGTCTATTGAGGCTGGATCCGCCGGATTACCGGATCCGGTTTTCCGGATTGCAAATCTCTATTCCTAACGCCTCACTTGGCCCTCAGTCACTCACTTGGCCTTTAATAGTTGCTATTCTCTAGTTTTTACTGGTTTGGGGGGGGGGGATTAGGTCATATTCTGCAATTATTTTTTTGTCCAGGGTCGCTAAATATGTTCTGCCCAGGGCCGCTAAAACCCTAAACGCGTCCCTGGGTAGAACAACCTTAATACTTAGCCATAATGTACTTCATGCTACAGCATGAGGAAGTAACTTTTTTTAAAAAAAAGTACTGCGACGTCATCTTTAGAAAGCGCGTCGGGGTTAGAGGGGTTAAGAAATAAATCTGTTAGCTGCAGTAAATACAGCGAGGGAAGCGGTTTATCGGAAAGAAAGCTTCCGACAGATTTATATCTGGATCGAGAAAAAGACCTATCTGCCTATCGTTGCCACTGAGGCAATATGTAAAACCGACAATTTATTTTTTTCATCACTGAACACCGAGCGTATTCATCCGAACGTCAAAAACCAAAGAATTATGGCTGTTCTGAGTGTATTTAAGAGGAAGCAATAGGGATGATATATTTTTAAGGTTAAATTGGATCTTTTTTTTTTTTTTTTTTTCGAAAATGTGAGCAGTGCAATACCTGAAAGATGTTTATTAGCACTCGCCAGTTAAGAATCGGCTTGTAAATTAATAAGAATTCTTGTAAGAGGTTTTCAGGAGGGCATCTCAAAAATTTCAAGCAAGTTCCAAAGGAATGATAAGCAACCATCACGTGCGCTGTCTTAGATCTGCACAAGAAAGGGCCCTTACAGCAAGATGAATTTTAATAAACAGCCAAATCTGGTTTTCTTAAAATAGGAACTAGTTAGGGATCTATCTACACAGCTGTGTGTGGAGTCCCTGGGTACAAATACTTGCGGGGGAACCCAGGCACTTTTTTAAAAAGAGAATATTATTTAAATTGGAACTGCCTTACGTATCTAAAATCACCTTCTATTGAAAATCGTGCAACTTTTCATCAGCTTTTAAAAACATTTAATTGATCTACAGACTCGGAGAATTTTAGAATTTTTCTTTACAAGTTACACTGAGAACTGACAATGAGAATAAACCTATACGAGTACGAAATTGTCAGAAAGAACTGCTAAACATACGGAAATTCGCGATATTTCCAAACACGGGTCAATCCTCGGTCAATTTTTGAAGGCAATTTTTTGCTTATTAATTTTTCCTGAAAGTTTCACAAAACACACAGCTTTACTGTTAACCCTTTATAAGACTAGTTTACGTGCAGAGAGTCGAAAGTACTTGGGATTTTTCTGGCCCATTTTTTAGGATTCATTCATATATTTTCCCACTACTGTAATATCCCCCCGTAAAAATTGGAGAAAGAAGTATTGAACAAACATAGAAATTTTGAATGAGAATACATTAATTATTCACAAAATCAAAGTCGGAAAACTACCTGCTGCTTGTACACGGAATTAAACACAAAAATATATAGTTAAAAGCGATGATTCTTATGCTCAATTTTCGAGTCATTATTCGAGCTTTCTTTAAAATTACGAATAAAAGAAAAGTTCATAAGCTAAATATAATTTAGAATCTAGTAAAAACTAGAGAGTATGGAAAAAATATACATCCAATATAACTGAACAAAAATCAGAAAATTCACTAATGATAATTGATTTCTGTATTCAATAGACCATCGGTGGTAAGTATTCTTACCATGGCCTTATAAAGGGTTAATGTCAGTCCATAGGGCATAGAGTAAAGATGCATTATTATTTTTTTTTTTTGAGTGTTTAACACCATGGGTTTATTTTTAATCCTTTATCTACTGATTGTACTTAGAAGTACCGTAAAAATAAAATTGTTTTAGAAAAAATTCCATTGATTCATAGTAACCATTTCTTCAAAAATTCAACACCAAATTCATTTAATCAGCTTACACCAAAACTGCATGCTCTAGTACAGTGGTGCGCAAACTATTTTCATCTGCGACCCGCTAATTTGTGCTAAAATTTTGTCGCGAACCACCCTATGGCATTGAGTGAATTTTGTCGCGACCTCTGGATAGACAGATAGACATTTCGAATGTGTGTGAAACAAAGTACTTTACACTTGAAATTCTTTGTGTGAGTTGCTCTTACAGGAAGATATTTAAAAAGAGAGAAACGTGACGTCATCGGTTGAAATAACGCATTCTGTATATTACTATAGCGTCACCAAACTTTATACAACCACCATAGAAAATGTTATAATAATGTTGTAACATCATACAAACTACTCAGTGAATGAATCAATCATCATAAGTTTATGAAACAATGCTTTATTTATTCTATATAAGGATTAAAGACGACTTCTCTTTAATGAAAAATACTTTAAAAAACTTAACATCATAAAAACTCATTGTGAAATATGTGCTTGCAAAGAGCTCATGATTACTTATGTTCGGATGTGTATTGGAAATCGCAAGTCGTAAGTCATCCTCTGGATCCAATCGAGATCGATGTTTTGTTTTAATGGAAAATAATTTTGAAGATCACTATGCATGATCAATTTTCAGATCACTATGCATGATAACGTGGTTTTGAAGCCCCGTGATTGCGATCGCGAATATCGCGCTCGTAAAATAATAATTGTCAGATTCTTCTATGTATTATTTCAGTTCTTTGAAATGAATAATTGTAAATTTTCGTAAATTTGGATCTCTTTGAATTTGGCGACCCCCAAAAATTTTCTGGAGACCCCTCCTGGCGTCGCGACTCCCGGTTTGCGCACCACTGCTCTAGTAGAGCAAAATTGTTCTTAATGGGCAGCTTTTCGCTCCCTTTCTAATCATAACCAAAGAAAAAAAACTATGAGCATTAGTGAATTTTCAAACGTTCGTTTTATGATTAAAAGATTAGATTTCCGAAAAGTGTGTCAATCAAAGTACTTTACTCTTCTTCAATTTTTGTGTTATACTCTTTGAAAAAAAGGAAAAAAAAAAAACAACAACTTACTATTTGATTATAAAACGCGATCATCTGACGTATTGCTATAGTGTTTGTTAATTTTCTTCTTAATTTTATTTCTTACTACATAATTTAGTAGGGATCATTCATTAACCATTAAAGCAAAAGAAAAGAAACAGTTTCATGTTGATATTCTTGGCAATTCTTGGCGGTAGATAAAGGGTTAAAGACGACTATTGGTGTTGCGATTGTCTTAAAAGCCAAAACATTATGTCAGAGGTCTTAGCGATCCACTTAAAAGCTGAATAAAATGCGTAAAAAGCCTTGCGACCCCTTGCTACATTGAATACGAAAGTTTAATAGCGGAAACTTTGAAAACACTAGTTCCGCTCACCAGTTACTCGAAAAACTCTTCTCATACTATGTTGGCTTTAAAATTAAACATTGAAATCGTCTAGTAGATCTTGAAAACAGTGTACGCACGTGTGCCGCCCAGGTGGTCTAGTGAACAGAGAACCATTCTATCACAATTTGGGTTCGGGTTCAGTGGCGGTTCGTGGGTTACTTAAAAAGATATTCACAAAACAAATTTCGAAAATTAAATAGGCAGATACGACGCACCTTAAATTAAAATATATTTGCTTTTCCAGCAGTTAAAGTAAAACAATGCAAGCGAATGAAAGAAAACAAGTCATCTTGGGTCTTGCATTTCGTCACCAAGATAAGTTTTAGCAAAGGTGCTGTCTTGATTCCATTTATTTCAATTTTTTTCAAAGGATAATATTAAAAATTGTCATTGCTTTAGCCCCGAAACACTTCTTTTACTTCCATCTTAATCACCTACACTAGTCTGTAAAAAAAAATATTGTAGTGAAAAATGATAGAAATAAAGAAAATATTAAGAAAATGAAAAAAAAAAAATTAATTGACTAACCGAACGTAACAAACCAAGGGAAAATCCGAAAGCGGCACCGCAAAAAAAATGGCCCTGTGTGCACAATGAAAATGTGCGAACGGAATGATTTCATCAGCGCGGTACTTCTTTCCAGCTGTCTCCGCTTCTGATCCCAGAGCGCGGTTCAGGGGGAAAGTTTCCGTTCGCACGTGCGATTAGTTAAAGACTGTGCTGTAGTAACCTACACTACAGTGCGTTGGCTATAATAAGCGTATTTAATAATAGTGGGAGAGAGAGTAAAACTCACGTTTCAAATTCACAAAAATCTAGAAGTGTACTTAGTATTTGTTTTAAATTTAATTTGTTTATGTGTTTATTCTTTAGTTTTTCCTTTGAGGATTCACGTGCTCAAATGGAGAAGCCGCCACTGTTCGGGTTCGATTCTCGACTTGGCTATGATGTTTACTTGTCTGTCCCTTCATAGGGAGCAACGCTAGCCGCCCGCTGAGATGCACCCATAATGAAATGGCCAATAGTTCGGATCTTAGCAATGAGAAATGATGAGTAAAAGCGCCCCCCAGTTGGAGAGGGAAGAAAAAAAAATGTACGTATTTCTCCAAGGAAGAATCCTCGGGTAAAAAAACTTTCAAAGGCAAAAGCAAGTCTGCTGTCGTATTAATAACTAATGATTAATTATTTCAATCTAAAAGTTAGTTTATTTTATAAAGTTTTTATTACTTTGCAATACTGAATTTTGTAATATTTGATTATAAATTAAAATTCTTTATTTAATAAAAAGATGCTTTGTTTACGAATCTTTTTTTTTTTTTCCCTTAAGCAAATTGCGGCCCCCTAGGTTCAGAAACCATGTTCTCGCCCAGTAGTTCCCAACCTTTTAAGACTGTGCCACCCCCCCTCCCCCACAACTCTCAGCCTACATTACAGTTTTTGTATTCTTCAACAAACAAGTTGCTTTCCCTACAAAATATCAGTAAAGTTCGAATAATCATTTTAAGTTCAAATCGATATTTTGGAGTAAGTAAGACTAGAAGTCAAAGCCCGTTGTGCAGGCCATTATAACGGGAGCTAGATGAAAACAGCGGACGAAATACACGTCTATACACTCAATATAGTTCATCTTCGTTCACCTAAAATAAATAAGTTCACATTCAATTTTTATTATATACCCCCAATCGAATTTCATGTTCTTCTGGAAACTCGCGGAAACTTTTTGGCATTCGAAAGATTTCGTTTTGTGTACACAGCCATTCTCATATCCATGCAGACGATTCATTTGTGAAAAAAGAATAAACTATGTAATCCGGAAGAACTATCTTAAAGGAATTGGAATCACACACACTTCCTTTCAAAGCCTGATGACCGTGATGAATAGGACGTCATATCTTGAAACACCAAATTTGGTACTCGGGAAGATGTAAATATGTAGTTGTGCACCTCGAAGCGATTTTTTCAAAATTCGACCTAGATTTTTTTTTATTTTATGTTTTATGCGATTTTTGGCATTTTTTCTCACCTAATTCGTAATAACGGCGGAAATTACGCTCGCAGCAAAACGGCATTTGTATCATCGGATAGAGGAGGAAATTTTCTTTTAAAAACAGTTTGTTCTGAATACGTAACATGATTTACCGATTTTTAGGAATTTTTTTACTAAGCATCTGCTTCGCGATTGTTTTTCGTAAAATAATTTTAAAACTGTCGCATCTTGAATTCTATCCGTCATAACTTTTAGATATTTTGACAAATCGTGAAACATTCTTTTCTCCCTCTTTTAAAATAAAAACGAAAAAATTATGTAAATTAGATGATTTTTTACGAATTTTAATGCAGCCTAATGTTTAGAATTTAATAGCATCAACGCGATCTTACGCCATTCATTACATTGCGATCACGGCACGAGAATTTATGTTCGGTTGTTGCCACAGAAAGGATTAGAAAAAAGGATTTTTTCAACCAATCGAGTTTTTAAATGGGATATCAGAATTTCAATTCGCAAGTGAGGATCTATGACGTCAAATGCTTTAAGATACGTAAAAATTACTCCATAATTTTAACTCATTTATTCCAGCTCTATTTTCAACACAGGGAGACGATATTTTGATTAAAATTTACTGTAGAAATAAACTAAGAAATTCACGATTATTATTATTAGAAGTGGTATTTTAATCCGGTGCTTATTTAAAAATTGAAATGTTTTCACGGCGCTGAAAATGTTCATTTTAAAAGTTACAAAGTTCGTTTCAAAGCGCGATATATTAAATTTTTTCTATTTACTATTTTTATTTTTGGCATTTAATTTAGCGCAGGCGTTGCCTAACATACGCATGCAGGTTGCGAGTATAATTTTATTTTAACGTTGAATTACGTTCCTCCATAAAGGTTACATAACGCAAAGTTTTAATGATACCGTTTGAAAACAATTATGCGAAATATCGAAATTAACTCCCTCAACCTACCGGGGTATCCTTTACGGCAGTCAAACAGTGACGTCATAAATAAAAAAAATGCGTGAAATTTGTAAACTCTGCAACTCTAACGCCCTGTCACAATTAAAGTGGGAATAAGTAGCTCCTCGAGATTACACAGTTTGATGTTTTTCAGGAGACAGGACTATGGAGGATATAAAAGATATCGCTATATTAGATACATGGATAGTTAAAAATGGCACCCCTTGGATATTTTCTCCCCACAGTAAGATGAAATGGTTTGCGGCGCTAAATACGCCCATCTTATAAAACTATGTATAAATTAAATATATATGGAGAGTTTCCTTAATGGCAACCATTATGTGAAATGATTATTATTTATGCTAATGCGTAAATTGCAAAGAATCGCCACAGAATCAAAAGATCCCATTGAGGCCAAATAATCTAAGCTGTTTCTTTAAAGGGAGCCTTGAAGAGGGAGAAGCGAATATAGATAGTATTAATGTACGTAATAGGTAGTATTATTAGATTTGTAAAGATAATATGAATAAATCGCAATGTACCACGTTAATAAATATTTCATGAAATTAAAAGTGTCCTGTTTCAACGGTTGTCTTACAACCAACTAAACGAAAAGTAATTCTAATTTGCGTTAATATATCCCGCAGTAATTTCAACAGAGGAGATTACTTGAACTTTTTTAAAAATGAAATTCTGTTTTGTCACATGCAGATATGATTTTAGTAGTAAAATATTCCCTTCTTCCCGTATGAAGAAAGGGTGCGCAGCTATTTTAAAAACATCTCTTGAAAATAGCATAAATGAATTCAGAAGACCTCAAAACGTGTCAATACACCAAAATCTCGAAGTCGAATTTTTTCATGATTACAATACTTTCCTTATATGGTACATGTTCGGAAAGAGATAAATGGTGCTCCATTTCATGTAGTGTCTTAGGTATTTAATGCTACAACTTGAGCCTAAAAAACAGTATGATGTAGAAATAAGACCAGGTGCGTAGCCAGGAAATTTTTTCGGGGAGGGGATATGAGCCTGGAAATTTTTTCGAGGGGTATATGAACTTACATATGCATAAATAGACGGAATTTCATCACTAATCCAAAAATTTCGGGGGGGGGATATATCCCGATACCCCCCCCTCTGGCTACGCCCCTGAATAAGACATTTTGAAAGCCAGGAGTTCTCTGCAAACCATTAAGCTTTCCACTTTTTTGATAGTGAATGACACTGACGTAGTTTTTTGAGTCATTATACTGCAATGATCAGGTTAGTACTCATGACACAAACTTTACATTAAGAGTCAAATAATTGTGCTCTTTTTTTTTTTTTTTTTAATTCCACATCACGAATAATTTCGAATTACACATGTAAGGAAAATTTTCGTTTCCTACCGTGCGAAGAACGGGCACGCAGCTAGTAGTAAATAAAAGAACCACTGCTCTAGCCTGCATCATGCTGAAGAAATTTTCAGCTAAACTTGCTTTCTGATGCACACACAGTATATGTATTTTAAAATATAGACAAACGTGTCAATCGACATTTAAGTAATTACGAAGCGAATGTTTTGTTTTTTTTTTTTAATTCACAAGGACTCTAAATAAATTTCCGTAATGAACTTGAAATCTTTGAAAATTGAATCAACTTTGTTAACGATGACCATCCTGCGACCTAATTACATTAAACGTTTATCATTTCCTGAATTACATAATCTAAGCTTACTCACAAGAATTCTTTTGTTTAAAATTAAGTTCTCAAGGAGAAACGCAGAAATCTGTCAAGGACTGCTAAGGAAATAAACCACCTTGCTATTTATTGATTTATTTATCAAGTAGAGAGAGACGAAATATGCAAAAAAATTTATTTCTCTACAACTGTGCTTTTTAATGCTTCTACATGAACAAAACAAAAAAAAAACAGTTTTCTGATGAAATCTTATGAAATAGCGTTACATCTTATGGAATGAATTGTCAAATCTGGCCTATTTTTTATTTATTTATTTTTGTTGTTGTTGTTGTTGTTTAGCCAGACCTTCTACTATGTTTAATTGATTCAATTGTCTTTAGTATGAAATAGAAAGCAAGGTGAAAATTAACTTCAAAACATCCGGCAATTCAATGAAAGCAATGAATACAGAAAAAAAAAAAAGTTTTAATGTAATAAAAACCGGACAGTCTTTAGTATGCTTCCATACAGAGCCTTTTCAAACTGTAAAAATATAGAATGTATAGGGAAACGTTAACCGTATGCTCAGTGTTCCCTGGGAACACCAAACTCTGACGTTTTGACTGTTGCAATTGCCAGTCACGAAGAATAGATTTAATTTCTATAAAAATAGTTGCGGGTGACATAGCTCCATGAGAATTCTTTACTTTTTAGAACGTCCTTTCCCGTAAAAAAAAAAATTGTCACGATTATTTTTAACAGCACTGACATCTTCTGAAAAATGGAAGAATGCAAGAACAGCTGGATAGATTGCACAATGCTGAAAAAAGGGCAGCCGTTGCCATCGCTCGACTTAACTAACAGCAGGATGGCGGACGATCGAAACGTTCATCGCGTGCCACAGATCTAGAGACCTTTTTTGACGCAGCTGGCTGTGCGGCACAGCCCTTTTATCAGCATTGGGAAGGGGTTGCGCCTCAAAGGGTTAAGATATAAATGTGCATTTTCGTCACCGTTTCAGCGAGACATAAAAATCCAGTCTCATGAATGATCTTATTATAAGTATACTGTTAGACTCTCATACGTTATCCATTTAGATAATTATGAAATATACTCTAATAAGCCCACTCCAGACTGAAAATTTCCAAGGTTTAATTTGCTCTAGGAAAATTAGACTTTCATTTTATTGCAAGAATACGAGATGAAGCTCATCTAAGAGATTAAGCCCACGATTTAGAAATATTCAAAAAAATGTATGCATGCTTATAGCTTTATAATTTCTAATATTAATTTAAACGAGTGGTTCTGTGCTAAGCAAGAACACGCATTCATTTAAAAGTAATCAGTAATGATTAATTTTTAATTAATAAATCGTTTGTTTGGTTTACAAAGAAAATTAATTGATGAGGGGGTGAAGGGGAATGGGAGAGGAAATTGAAAATTTCCCGACTATGGATTTCTACTAATGATGCTTGATTCTAAATTTAAAACAATTCATGACTTCAAACGATTCGTTACTACAATGCACCCGAAATTCCGTACAATTTTATGGTTGTTTTCCAGGAGGGGAAAACTTACGTCACAGGAGGTGTCGTTTAGAGCTACGTAAGTCCTCTCCCTGAACTTTCCGACCACAATTTAGATCCTCATCAGAAGGCGCTTGGGCTTCTGAATGCTGGCACCTCTCGGAAACTGCTAGCGACCGTTATTACATTACTGAAACCAAAAACTAATCAGGTTACAATGCAATTAGTTAAAATATTCATTTTAGCTTGTGTTTGAATTTCTGAAAATAAAATTTAAAAGCAATTATTATTTAAATATGTTGATGATGATTATTAATTTCCCTCATACTTTGGTTTTGTTAGAAGAGGACAGCGCTAGTCACCGGATGTTTCGTTTAGAGCTTGATGAGTCCCCCCTGATTTCCCGCCTCGGCTTGGATCCTCATCAGGGACTCTACCACCATGGTGTCGTAGACTATCAGTGACGGCTATTTCTCGCTCTCGGATAGTCAGAAACTTCGGACAAATAGCCGCGACTCTCCTTATGGTGCTGAGTGTCGAATAAAACAAGCGAGTATTTTTGTGCTTGCTAGAGGTCTATCCGACACTCAGAGCGATCAACCAATCAAAACACTAGACTTCCCCCCTTTTTCTTAAACGAAGGCATTGTCTTCAGAATTTTCGAAGACTCCGGAGACATCCATCACGAGTGGAAGCCCGTTTTTGACAGACCCACCTTTCTAGGGAGAGGGGTCCTTTTGTGGAAGTAGTTGACTGACACTCCACGATCCACACAATAAAAACCCATCCATCTTGTACTATCCGGTACCGGAATGTAAGTTTTCGCCTTCATCCAACGTGTCGGGAAAAAACAGCATTATTTCCGATAGTCAATACGACAGTGAAACCATCACGGTACGATCGTAGTAGGGCATATCGGATATTTCTCGGATTGTGACGTCATGAGAAGAGAAGGCTCAATATATTCGCTAGCGAAAGCTTTCCGATACTATGGTGGTAGAGTCCCAGAAGGTACTTCTGAATATCGGCACATCTCGGGAACTGCTCGTTACCGCCGAGTTCACGTCGGCACTGTGGATTTAACGCGCACGTACTCCGCATGTACTCGATTGTCTTCGGTGGTATGTCGGAATCGAAATTGCAACCATCCGGTAACGTGTCCGACACCTTAACTACCCTACTACCACGAGCGAATAACTTTACGCTTGTACCATGTGTGACTTCTTTTTTTTTTTTCTGTCTTTTAGACTACTCCTTTAACCCTTAGAGGCGCAACCCTTTGCCAATGCTGAAAAAAGGGCAGCCGTTGCCATCGCTCGACTTAACTACCAGCAAGATGGCGGACGATCGAAACGTTCATCGCGTGCCACAGATCTAGAGACCCTTTTTTGACGACAGCTAAACGGCTGCCCTTTTATCAGCATTGGGCAATCTATCCAGCTGTTCTCGCATCCTTCCATCTTTCAGCAGATGTCAGTGCTGTTAAAAATAATCGCGACCATTTTTTTACGTGAAATGACGTGCTAAAAAGTGAAGGACTCTCGTGGAGCTATGTCACCCGCAACTATTTTTTATAGAAATCAAATCTATTCTTCGTGACTGGCAACAGTCAATACGTCAGAAGTTGGTGTTCCCAGTGCGGGAACACTGCGTGTTAAAGGGTTAAAGAGGAGTTAAAATTTTGACGCCACGCTGAATAAGCCAATAAAAGAGAGAGAAAGAAATCAAGAATTAAAAATTAAAAAAAGATTCTGTCATGAAAGTAAACTAAAAGAAGAAAATGTTATTAAAACTATTTATCTTAACCATTCGAATAACATCATTGGTATAAAACAATTAACTGATGAATGATATTGAGTTTAATCCGTTGTTTAAGATAACTGATGTTGGTCTGTCCATAACACCTAATTAATTCCCCAAAAGCTAACCCTATATCTCAGCGTATAACTCGCACTTTTGCACTTTGAAAAAATTGCCTCATTTTTTTGCGTGCGTGTTATATACTGAATGTAAAATAGTTAATTTAAAAATATATATTTATAAATGAACATTACAAATATGCATTACATTACAAAAGATAATTATTATCGTAAAACATATCATCAATTTACTGGTGCGTGTTATACGCCGGGCTATACGGTAGTCAGTTAGTTGTTTTACGGTGTTAAGGCAAGCTACGCGAGGGCTATCTGCCTGAAGGCATGCCTTGGAACCTTTAATGCCTTTCAAACGGGAATTTGCGTTACATCTGGAGAAAAACGTCCAAAACTCCAGAATGTTAGATCAACAGACACGCTGTGGACCAGAACCTTGGACCTTCACCTACCATGGTTGGTGTCTCATTCATTCGACCATGATGGAGCCAGCTATATCGAACGTAGCCAGCTATATCGGCGTAGCTTGCCTTATAAAGTCAGACCCTTGGAGGTTTTGGACTGAAACACTGAAACACTAGTACCTCCAACACCGGTAAATTATAGTAAGCGATTGAGTAACTAATGAAACGTGAAATTAGACGTATGTTTCTCTTTTTTGTTTGTTTAACCAACTGAAAGTCCCGTGAGACCAAACTCTCACTGTAATGAACTGAAATAAGCAGTACCTTTGAGTAAAGCGATTTCGAGAAGCACAATCATCTGGGACCAAAGCTGTAGCCGTTCGTTCTTAAAAATGCGAAAAAGGAATAAGCTTATAAGGTCAGTCCCAAGGTTGCAGTCGTTAAATAAATAATTACTCGAGAGTATTCCTGGTGGTCATAGCCTGAAGTTACGAAACTGAAGGGGAATCATTAGTAAGACCGGAAAGTATCGTCGTTTTTGTTTTTGACACTAAATTCAATCAATTTTATTTTTAACAAAGTGTTTAGTGGCAGAATCTGAGATCAGGGGCGTAGCCAAAAATTTTTCATGGGGGGGGGGGTTACGACTACTCTAACTCATATATATGTATACGTGGCTGTGACAATGTAGTGAAGAATATACATTTTGTATGGCAAAAAATTCCTCATGGGTGGGGGGGGTTATGACCCCCTAACCCCCCCCCTTTGGCTACACACCTGTTTGAGATTAAACATAAGGTTTCATATTTTTACAAAGCAAAACTTTATCGATTATATTAATGATTATGTCATCTTATCTCCAATCCCTTTATTGAAAATTTTTCGAAAAATGTGTCCCAAAATAGCGACATAAAAATGCGACGTAATTTTACATATATTTAAATACTATTAGTTGACAACAGCTTTAATCTATTGTTACAATATTTCGTAAGCTGTAGAATATGCATCACATATATTTTTTACCTATATTTAAATACTATTAGTTCACAACAGCTTTAATCTATTGTTACAATATTTCATAAGCTGTACAATATGCATCACATGTATTTTTCTATAAATAGGTTGCAATCATAAAAATTTCAACATAGGGTTACCAGGTGAAATACGCGGAAGATGAGAGATAAAATGACATAGTCAATTAATATCGTTTTAATATGGCAATAATGAAACTAAAAAATTAGGGGGGTCAAAGGGGTCTCCCCCTGACAAGGCTCGGACAGCCGAATTATATATATACATACACTGGCTGAAGTACCCGTCCTTCTCACGGGAATGGAGATTGCTAAAATTAATACGTATGAAATATACACATATATATATAGCCAAGAGAAGGAGGAGATAGGGGGTCACAAACCCCCATAGGAATTTTTTGTCATACAAAATGTATATTCTTCACTCCGTTATCACCGACACGTACTTATATGTGAGTTGCAGTAGTCGTAACCCCTCCCCCCCCCTCCATGAAAAAGTTCTGGCTATACCACTGTTTATGTAACTGCTTGCCTCAACAAATTTTTGTCACGTAAGTAAATAATTTATATATTAACCTCTGGTTCCATATTTCATGTTTGTGAAATTAACTTTATGTTTTTTTTTTTGTTTTTTTTTTGGAAGTTTGTTGGCATTTAACTTTCTAATTCACTTTTAAACACATTATATAAAAACAATATGAAATAGTTAATGTCATGTCCAATATTAACATTATCATTTAGTTATATCATAGAAACAGTATCCATTCTTGTTACATAAGTTTTTAAATGCCACAATCAAACAAAATCTGAATTAAGTTTTAAAATTCTTAAAATTCGGAATATAAAAATACACACACACATGCACACATGAATATAAAACAATTAAAACATTAGCCTTTAAAAGTACTCTGATTTAAAACACTATATTTTTAAAAAGAAATCAGATAAAATTTAGAAGATTCTTCACACGATAGGAAATGAATATTTTTCTTACTCGTGTAATTCGAATAAATTCTAATGATCTGAAAATTAAAAAAGAAAAAAATGTATGCGTGTAATCTTTACGCGCGATTGAAGTAAAACTTCTTTGACGTTTGCGACACATATCACTGAAATGATTAAGCTTAAAATAAATATCATATTATAATTTAATTATATTTATTATTCATGTACTTTACAAGATTACATAAATGTTATATTCATATTATTCATTGGAAATAGGTACTTGGATGTCATCATAATTTTTATGTATGAAAATATAGGTTTGTGGTAATTATAATGTGAAACATAAATTTAACTCTCTAAATTTGCTAATTTTCTTGCAAATACAGCATCTATCGTTGTACCGAAACGCGTTGTTGATTGAAGTCGAAAAGTATTCATAGTTAGGTCAAATTTTTCTTTTAAAAAATCAACTAACGACTGAGATTCTTGAGAGCGAAAATTAACATTAAAATCTCCAGTAAGAATCATCGGTAATTCATGATAATTACTTAGAATCCAAGAAGTGTCCATGTTGTAGTATTATTCTTTAACTGTTTTCGTATACCATTGTTCCGTCTGGAGGTTGGGTCTAATGGGGGGGGGGGGATGTCCGTAGTCTAGTATTATATACTCTAACTGTGTTCTTTAATTGATGTTTTCCTCTGTTTGTGGGGTTCGAATGCAGGTAGTGTAATTTTTGTTGTGTTTTTCTATCACAGTGTTCTTAAGCGTTGATTTCGTCTGCTAGTAGGTTTCGAATTATTATTCCGTATATATGTTTTTAAACTGCAGGTTCTGTCCATTGTTTGGGATTGATTGCAGCCAGGGTCCGTTTCTTACGTACTAACATTTCTTAAAATACATCTTTTGAGCAAAATAATAACAGACACGACATACATAATATTTAGGAATTTAATGGTCTAACGGCCAATGCAACTGGCATTTGACAAATAATAATATCACTTCACTTCGAAACTATTGCCTATATTCACTACGAAGTAGTATTATAAGACAATTATGTAATTAAAACACATCTGAAACCAGTAATTGCTATATATCACGCTCATAAGTCTATGTATTTAATTTTTTGAAGTTTTGATAATTCAACGATCTCCATTTCGCGCAGAGAGATGCGCAGTTACCCAGTGTGCGTAGCGCCATCTGTTTGCAACAACGGCATTATCCAACTTTCTAAGCGAAGTCCTATAAATTTACCTTCGTGGGATCGAAGTATGATCCTCCAACAGTGTTCTTAAACGAAAATTTCCCTCTGCTGTTTAGGTACATTTGCAGCCACTGTCCCTTTAATTGTGGTGTTCCATCTCCTTGTTCTTAAACCGTTGTTCTGTCTTGAAGTTGGTTTAGAATCCAGGAAAAGTGTTCTTAAACTGACGTTTCCAACTACTTTTCCAGTTCGATTGCAGACAGGTTCCATTTCTTTGTGCTTTTCCAAAACCTTGTATATTATTCATCTAAAAATAAGGATTATCGACAACCTCCTGTGAGGTTGGGATTACATGTAAAATATTACTTTGGATGTACCTTCAAAACGCTTATTGATATATAATTAAAGATTGATGTCTCAAAGAAACGGCGAGAAATCGCCGTTTCTTTCCCTAACAGGTTCCCCGTATTTTTACACGGTGAATGTTAAAGCGTATCAAGAGTTAGTCAAAATACTAACCCAGCTTTCTAGTAAGCGGAAGCCAAATATTAATCACTGCACCAAGTCGTTTATTTTAAAACGCGTTTGGCATTTGTATGTTCATCAAATACCACCACAGCAGTAATAATTCTATGTCTGAAAATAAGTACTAGCAATAATCTAACGATACACAATCAAGAAAATAAACGTTAGACCTCTTAAAAACAATTTAATTCAAAAGTTGTTTCCCAACGGAAATCTTCACAAACTCCTCAGAGAGTATAGAATTTTACAACTAGTTGCCATCGGCAATACGAGATATTTAAATACATATTTTATGGATAACGTTGCCATCTAAAGAAAAACTAAATAATGATAATAATGATAATGCATTTTCAACAATGAAGTCGGCGAAAGGAGCGAGCGGTCGAAAATGTAGGAATTTCCGCGGTTCTTCTTTTTCAGGCGCGCTTGCCGTGGAGTATATGACATATACGTCACTTCCTTTGCTGAGCGTTACTTCCGTCAGAAAAAAAAATCTGAGTTACGCCCTAGTCGCGACCAAAGAAGTTTTACTTCAAAAATTGCAAAGTTATTTGATTCGTGAAGTTGTGAATACAAACCCAAGATGGAATAGCTTTGGTTAAGCTAAAGCTAAACGACGATTATCTGCCTAACGGGAAATAGGGGAGAGCCTTTGGTTGGAGAACTTTTTAATCGGTTCTAACGCATTTTCATGTTACATCTGGAGAAAATTGCCCCTAAACTCCGTTTGGTTGGTAGTCGTGCAATAGGCCAGAAAGAACTCAGAACATTCACACTTCAGCCATCTACCAATTCTGAGATGACTGCAATATGATGATACACAAGTGAGCTCCTAATGTAATTTCTAACTCGTTTTATTTAATAAACTAGGGGCCAAGGCCCCCAGACTCGCTTCGCTCGCTTTTCGTATCCGGCATTCGTCCCCTAATAAGGCTTATTCGTAAAAAATACATAGTTTCAACAGACAAAACCCGAAGATTGGATCAGATAGAATGTTACTGAGCTACACATTGCTTGGTTCTTGCATGTTCATTGGTACATAAAAATTTAAACCTCACACTACAGTAGACCCCCTCCCCCTAATAACACGGAAGATATTTTGTTATGGGAATTCGTGTTGTACGGATCCTGAGCTATACTCCACCTGGAGTGCGGACTCCGCTTATAATCGCTGGAAAAATTATTTGCACTCCTCAGAAACACAATGATATTTAAAGTTGCCATTCAAAAGTTATATTAATTAGGAGCGAAAGCGTAATAAAATCGGAATATATGTTTCAGCTGTATTTTTAATAATGTAAAACCTATTGGATACCTTGCGAATTTGCCACCCATGGCGATTTTTCATTATTTGGCGACTTGCGTACATGTAAAGTTAATAAAAGCTAATGAACAGATAGGATAGCTTGCCACCAATGGCGACTTTTCATTATTTGGCGATTTACACATGCTCACAACCTATAATGACTGTTCATTTAAGGTTACCGGAAAACCGTTATCCATATTTTCATTTACATAATCGTTTGCAGATTGGCATACTTAGCACCACGAATTATACCATCTCGTCGCGCTAGCAAATATCCAAAGTGTACTATAACTGCTATAATGGCATAGTTAATGCCGCCAAATATTTCTACTGGTAGCAAATAATCCAGCTGGACCGAACCGGCTTTAAAATAATCTGCATTTTAATTATTTTTCATTTTCAAGATATTAGTTATTCTGTTTTGGAAAAACGAATAATCGCTCATTCTAAACTCCTGTTGTGTAAGCGAACTTACTATTTGAAAATTGTCAACTTTGTGTAACACATTTTGAGTTACTTATTTCATATAGGTTTTATTCATATTTTTCATATAGTTTATATAGTTATTATAGGGCAGCCGTTGCCATCGCTCGACGTAACTACCAGCAAGATGGCGGACGATCGAAACGTTCATCGCTTCGCACAGATCTAGAGACCCCTTTTTTGACGACAGCTGGTTGTGCCTGCCCTTTTTTCAGCATTGGGCATTCTATCCAGCTGTTCTTCGCATTCTTCCAATTTTCAGCAGATGCCAGTGCTGTTAAAAAGAATCGTGACCATTTTTTGACGGGAAATGACGTGCTAAAAAGTAAAGGATTCTCGTGGAGCTATGTCACCCGCAACTATTTTTATAAAAATCCAATCGATTCTTCGTGACTGGCAACAGTCAAAACGTAAGAGTTTGGTGTTCCCAGAGCGGGATCACTGCGCCTTAAAGGGTTAAGGGTGTTTGTCGAAGAAAAAAAAATCTGTTTTTAATCTTGGTACACAAATTGAAATAAACTAATAGCACCATGGTCTCCAAAAAATTCCAGATGGTTCTTCATAAGCTGCTTTACGCACTGCAATAGCCGAAAAAGCTGTGGCTTTTGTGAAATTTTCAAAAAAAAAATTCTTAACGGTGTAGTTCGAAAAAATCATGTGATTTTGGTACATAAGTACAAATAAACTAATTATGCCAGGCTCTTCAAATTTTTGAAACGGTCTCTTTGCAAGCTGTACTACATACTGAAATAAACGATCAATCTGTATCAGTTTCAAAACGTTTAGAAAAAAATCTTAAAAATTGGAAATTTAAAAAAAAATCTTGCAGCTCAGATCCATTTTTAAGAATTTTTTCTGAAAATTTCACAAAAGGCACAGCGTTTTCGCTTATTGCAGTGTGTAAAGCAGCTTATGAAGAACCATCTGGAATTTTTTGGAGACCACGGTGCTATTAGTTTATTTCAATTTGTGTACCAAGACTAAAAACAGAGTTCTTTTCTTTTTACACCCTTAAACATGGATATGAGCTGCAAGATTTTTCGAAGAGTGACGCGCTTTTCGAAAATTTCCGATTTTTAAGAATTTTTCCTAAACGTTTTGAAACTGATACAGATCGATTGTTTATTGCAGTATGTAGTACAGCTTGTAAAGAGACAGTTTCAAAATTTTGAAGTGCCTGGCATAATTAGTTTATTCGTACTTATGTACCAAAGTCACATGATTTTTTCGAACAGCACCGTTAAACTAAAGCTCATTTCACTTAATCATGACGTTCATTTGCAATGGAGACCTTCGCATGTCAATCTCCACGGGAATGAAAATGACCGATAATCTTGCTAAAGCCCGGGTTTCCGGCAAGCGTCGACGGCAAGCGCTCCAATTTGTCAACCGAGAAAAAACGCCCGGGGTCTTTCGTGCGCCGACGAGATCTGGACGTCCCCAGCGACGCTCAACGCTGGAAGGAAACCACCTTTTAACCCTTTGAGGCGCAAGCCTTTCCCAATGCTGAAAAAAGGGCAGCCGTTGCCATCGCTCGACTTAACTACCAGCAAGATGGCGGACGATCGAAACGTTCATCGCGTGCCACAGATCTAGAGACCTTTTTTGACGACAGCTGGCTGTGCTCGCGCGCACAGCCAGCTGCGTCAAAAAAGGTCTCTAGATCTGTGGCACGCGATGAACGTTTCGATCGTCCGCCATCTTGCTGGTAGTTAAGTCGAGCGATGGCAACGGCTGCCCTTTTTTCAACATTGGGCAATCTTTCCAGCTGTTCTCGCGTTCTTCCATTTTTCAGCAGATGCCAGTTCTGTTAAAAATAATCGTGACCAATTTTTTTACGGGAAATGAAGGTGCTAAAAAGTAAAGGATTCTCTTGGAGCTATGTCACCCGCAACTATTTTTATAGAAATCAAATCCATTCTTCGTGACAGGCAACAGTCACAACGTCAGAGTTTGGTGATCCCAGAGTGGGATCACTGAGCCTTAAAGGGTTAATAAACGCGTTCTTTGGACGCGGGAGGCACCCGCTAAGGTCATTAATCACTCTGGTCGCTGGACGCTTGCAGGAAACCAAGGCTTAAGGAGGGTTGCAGGATTTCAACAACTCCCTCTTTCATACTTACTTTTCTGGAATTATACTCCAGTGTTAAAACTCCAAAGTCACTACCAAACACTACCAAAGTCAAAAATCACGAAGGAGTAAAAAACACTCCCCCTCCCACAATTGGTACATGGGCTCAAAACCAGGTTTGTCCCTTGACCTCCCGTGCGACAGACCAACCCAAACTGTGCTCTCAAGACTTGCTAACGGTCACATCAAGTGCCTCACTTTCAATGAGGGCAGGAAAACCTTCGCCACCCACCTGCATCAAGTGCCAAAATCTTCAGGCTTAACCTGAGCGGTGATTCCACGTTTTGGTCGAATTTCCATCCTCTCCTCCCTTGTCCCCCAATCAGCTGATTCTTCCCAGATTAACGAAAAACAAGACCATTGAAAGAAGACAGGCAGTAGAAAAGCGTCCATGTTTGGTCACGGGCTGCCGTTTTGCCCATTACAGTCCCAGGAGCTGGCTGATTGATTACTACTGAAAGGAATACAACACTTTCCAGGGGAAAATTCCCCAAATTTTTCCTATTTTTCTTTTCACCGTTCTTCTCCCTTCGAGAAGAAATAAGCGTGTTTTTGTTAGAAATGAACATATTTTAGAGTAGTTTTTTTTTTTTTTTTTTTTTTTTAAATAAATAGATTATGAATTTCTTTTATGTTGCAGGATGGAGGGCTTTAACCCTCTCGTCACCGAATTGTGAAAAATCAGAGAAAAAAAAAATCTGTCTAGCATTTAATGCATCTGAAATACTATTATAAATCATGCAAAAATATTTTTTTCTAATGTCGATTAATATCAGATATTTCTAATAATAATTTCTGCATTTTCGAAGCATTTTGTTATGCTAAAATTAATTTAAAAGGATGCACATATTAGGTAAAGGTTGAGGAATAAGAAAAAAACTATACTTACCTTAAAAAGAAAAAAAAAACGGTAAAAAGGCAGCGTAAATATTTTCTTAATTTTTATCCTGAAACAAGGAAGCGAAAACTGTAAAAAATGATCTAAATTGACTAGTACTGCAATCTGGGCACGATTTATGCATCTAGTTAAGAGCCTCCTATACTTTCTACATGAATTAAGGATATTGATATCACTGAAAGGAAGAATACTAAATTCAATTGTTTTCTCTCTTAATATTGCTATTTGAAGTAGGAGCCTCATATGAGGTTCAGGGTGACGAGAGGGTTAAGAAAATGCTGGTAATTTTACTGAAAATGATCGTAAAAGAATCCTGTTTCGGTATAAAATGATTGATCACGTGCGGTGTTTAATTATGATCATTGTCAAAATCCATTCAAGATACGGTTGAAATAATCCTAGAACTGATTTTATAGTAAACTAGCTGAAGTATCCGTTCTTTGCACGGAGTGGATTTTGTTAAACCAATTAATAAAACAAAGAAAATAAGTAAATAATGCAAAAACTGCTTTACAATATTCGCTAGATATATTCTAACTATACTTGATTTTTATTAAAAAAAAGTTTCGAATGTACATCATAATCCGCGAGTATGCCGAGAATTTGTGGTCCTTCTTCCATAAAATACTTTATCAAAATTGAAATCTGTATTAAAATCGTCGTATAAAACTGTCTTAAAATACTCGTCAAGCATATTCTAACTATACTTCACCTATATATATATGAATATATGCAATTGCATAAGTTAAGTAAAAGTAGTGTTAGGCAATTTTTAGACAAATATAAAAGATATTGCCAAACTATATCTAGTTTTCCGGACTTTTTTTTTTTTTGAGGAGGCGCAGAACTTGGCGATACATTTGAGGGGGGGCAGAACTTGGCACAGCCATCTGCGTCAAAAAAGAGTCTCTAGATCTGTGGCACGCAGGGGCGTAGCCAAGGGGGGGTCATAACCCCCCATGAGGAATTTTTTGCCACACAAATGTACATTCTTCACTCCCTTATCACACACGCATGCATATATGTGAGTTTCAGTAGTCGTAACCCCCTCCCCATGAAAAATTTATGGCTACGCCCCTGGTGGCACGCGATGAACGTTTCGATCGTCCGCCATCTTGCTGGTAGTTAAGACGATCGATGGCAACGGCTGCCCTTTTTTCAGAATTGGGAAAGGGTTGCGCCTCAAAGGGTTAAAAGAATCAAGTAACAACAGAAAAACCAGGAAAACTGAGAATGTCCGTTCATTTTTACAACAGTGCATAAGATTTGTAATGTCTTTTGAAATGAATGAAGAATCGGGATACTTCGTCATGCAATTTCTGCGCTTCTCAGAGTGTTTTCTGAAACTTTTTAATATATATATATATATATATATGCTTTCTTCTTTCCACTTTTACACTTTTATTTAGTGGCAACACCATTTTTCACTTTTTACAATTCTTAGCATTGGCAACACATATCAATTGTTCAAATGAAATTTCCATGTGCTCTGCTCAAGGTCTGGTATGTAAAATTATAATTCCTATTTCTAATTTTTGTTATCTTTTTGATTTCTTCTTTCCTTTATATAGTAGGGTAGGGCCCAGATGTGTGGAGTTAATATCTCTTCTGATATGCCACACAACCGAAACCCTACTATTTGGTTTGCTGTAAATTATAATCCACTGTTTGTGGCCCCTGACGATGGTGACAGTGGTTATAATTTCCGTTCCATTATATTATCACAATAATTCTTGCACTTTATTTGGCTTCAAAATCTGGTTTCTAATTCTTGCTAATAGCTGTTATATTTTTATGCGAGATATGTCTTATTTGTAGTATGTTTTGTGTTTTACTTGTTAGTTATATATATATATATATATATATATATATATATATATAACTAACAAGTAAAACACAAAACATACTACAAATAAGACATATCTCGCATAATATATATATATATATTCGTTAAATCGGAGAATTCGTTAAATCAAAGTACGTTAAATCGAGGTTCGACTGTATATAATATTTTTCTACCAGGGAAAGAAGAGTCAGTCGGCAGGTTTTTCCATTGATTTACATGCTAATATCAATTGCATATATATCAATGGGTTTTTCATATTCCCGGAAGATAACGTTTCCCCACCTTTCGAGAAAGCTGTGCTTTGATTGACAAGTTCAGCTGTCAATTGGGGGGAAGCGCAAAGGGTGAGTAATATTTTACGGATCAATTTTCCCCACCGGCCGATAGGATGGTACCTGGATGACCACTCCAGGTGGCGCTGTGACTGTGTGTGTGTTGACATGCAAGGTCCACCTCGTGGTTTGGTCTGTCCATTCAAGAAAATTTTTTGGTGCGTGGGTTGATGTTAACCAAATTTGTATCGCGTGTCGTCTTAATTTTTTGTGTCATTTGGTGTTACTACGATACTGTGTTTTGGCGATGATTTTTAATTTGACTTTTGTGTTGGCTTGCTAAGTATTTTCAAGGTAAGATTATAATTATTATTATTTTCTACATTTTTATTCAAAATTGATTTTTTCCGTATGTTTTTAAATGCTTATGTTTTTATGATGCATATCATGTGCCTTTTCGAATTTCTTTAAAAGTATATTTGTTTGTGCTATTGGCCTCACCGTGGCACAGTGGTTATGTTACTGAAAATTGTAGACAGCCGAAGTGTGAAGGTCCCAGTTTCGGGTCCCGTCGCTCGGCTGCCGATCTAACAGTCTGGAGTTTTGGTTGGTTTTCTCTATATGTAACGCGAATACGCATTAGACCACCTTAGAAAGTTCTCCTACCAAGGCGCCCCCCCATCCTTGGCAAATCGCATTAGCGTAGCGTTGCCAAATCACACAAACAAACAAATTTATTTAAATGTTTAATTTGGAAGTGCACAATTGGTTCAGATAACCTAATAATAACAGGGTTAAGCGGTTGAATTTAGGTTAACAATTATATGAGAATGAAAACAGCTGCATTTGAATAATGCTCCAACTAATAAGTGTTGCATCGAAATACTTTATTGGTTAATCTTATCTATACTTTATTCGGTAGTCTTAAAAATCAAATTCGCTATAGCGAGACTTTACTTTACTGAAACAATATTAACCAGGCTGAAATGCATATGAATATTTCTCCACGGTGACACAGAAAATAATATGTGATTGAATCTCCATTCTTTAAGTTTTAAAAACATAATCATGCAATTTATTCTAGTGTTGACTCTAGAAAAAAAGGGCCGCCGGGGGAGGGGAAATTTTCAAAAGGGGCACCCTGTTCTCAAATTTCTCCCCTGTCCTCTCTTATTTGTAGTATGTTTTGTGTTTTACTTGTTAGTTATATATATATATATATATCAGAGGCGTAGCAAAGGGGGGGGTTAGGGGGGTCATAACCCCCCATGAGGATTTTTTTGCCATATAAAATGTATATTCTTCACTCCCTCATCACACGCATGCATGCATATATGTGAGTTGCAGTAGTCGTAACCCCCCCATGAAAAATTTCTGGCTACGCCCCTGATATATATATATATATATATATATATATATATATATATATATATATATATATAACTATGGGCTTGTTTTTATGAGTCCAATGGTAGAGCTTAAAGGGGTAGAGCTTAAAGAGCAATAAAGTTTAGTGCGATACTCAAAAGAATGCACAATGCAGTCCAATGGTAGAGCTTGCATAGCTCTACCATTGGAATGCATTGTGCATTCTTTTGAGTATCGCACTAAACTTTATTTTTGAAATTGTAAAGAACTTTATAAGGGGTTCGATCCCCTCCCCCCTCCAAGAAAAATCTTAATTTCTCTCATAAGGGAATACTTATATAACTGGGCTCCGTGAATAACATTTTCCAAGAGATAGTTCCTAAAAACTTTTTTTTTTAAACATATAAACGAAAATTTTCTGAAATGTGTTGAAGTAATAATGCATAGTTAATGTATTGTGTGTTTAAGGAAAACCAAAACTAGGGGTGTCCGCTCTTGGAGAGGGTGCCTTGAGCGAGGTCTCTTTTTAAGGGTTCTAACGCGTATTCACTTTATATCTGGAGAAAACCACCCAAAACTGTAGGCCGTTATATCGACAGTCGCGGGGTAGACAAGAGCCTTGGCCCTTCACGCTTCATGCATCGACCATGTTCAGTGTGTTATCCACAATCCACTCGGCATCTTTGCAGAGTAAAACCTGCGTCAAGTAAACCCTTAACAAAGCATAAATTTATTATTTAAGAAAATGCTTCTTGGTCCGGTGAACACAAAAGTATATCTTTCTGTTTAAGGCAGGTTTTACTGTAACAATAAAACTTAATTTCATCTATACCCTATTTACGTTTCGATTAAGGTTATTTTTATGGTTTTTTTTTTTTTTTTTTTTTTTTAAATTTGTGGGATTATGGCCGATTAGCTACGCTTGGGCTCTAGGCCGAGGGGGTACCATGACCTCAGCGGGGGAGGGTCTTAATAAGGGGTCCTAACCCGCATTTACGCTAAGTTTCGGAGAAAACCACGGAAATCTCCGGTTAGGTCGGCGGACGCGACCTGGTTTCGAAGCAGGCACCTTCCAAGTTATTTTTAAATCAATTTTAGTGTAATATGTATAGGCGAATCGATAATGTTCAGTTAAATACTATTATGAAGTACCTTCATATAACATGTATTAAAATCATAAAAACTCTTATCGTTATTTTAAAACGTATCTTAATTTCCCATTTTAGTCGATATATGTATCGACTTTGATAAATACATCTTTTCAGCAACTTGCTTAAAAATATATCTTGTAAATGATGACAGAAGGAATATATTAAAGTTTTATGAATGTTTGATAAAATTATATTTATTTAACTTGGATGAAAAGCTCTACCTGTTGCAAACGAAATCTCATTTTGAAGTAAATTTGGATCTCCAAATACTCCAAGAAAAGAACGTCTAAGTGAAATTGAGAATTTTCTTCCGAAAGAAACCGCATTATCATTATACAAAACATTGAACGAAAATCTCATTTTCACGGCCATATTCTTACCTGAAGACCGGTCAATCTTCATCGCCGCATTGTCCTGGGGTCAAAGCCAAACGGTATTCCCGACAGGAAAAGTCTGTTCCATTTTTCAGAGGGTGAGATGTTAAACAAGCCGTGATTGGTAGGGATGCATCACGTGTCTTTGTGTAGTGTTTACAAATGTGAAGTGAGCACATGATTTCATATTGTGGGCGTGGGTGTTCGGCGGGCTAATTTTTTTATCTCATTTTTATCTTTTTTTTTTTTTTTAGTTTGTTTATGTTCTATTGATAGCTCTCCCCCCCCCCCCCGCTGTTTTTTCTTTAGTTTTTATTTTGTTGTTATTTCTTAATCGGACATTCTGCGTTGTTTATTTTTAATTCCTTGGCTAAACTTTGCAATAGCATTTTTTTAATGCTACATTTTTTTAAAATATTTGCAAATTGTCAATCTTTCCTTTC